>JAAAKG020140963.1:0-11975 GCA_010014905.2 Druon quercuslanigerum
TCTTTGAGTAAAATAATTAATTTTCAACCAAAAGTGTAAAAATGTATATTTTTACCAATAAATATTTTAATTTAAAATAAAAAACACTTAAATTTAATCAATAAAGACGAATTTTCAACAAAAGACTTGAAACCTTAACTAAAACAGATTGTTTTTCAACTAATCAGTTGTTAATATTAAAAACTGATTTTCTACCCAAAAACATCAATTTCAAACAAAATATTTGAATTTGCAACCAATGAAATTAATTTTTGACTAAAATTCTCAATCTCAAACTAAAAAAAATTAATTTTGAACAATTAGTTGAAATTCCGACCAAATAATTGAATTTTCTAGTTGATTGTTGAATTTTAGAGCCAAAAATACGAATTTTCTACAAAACAATAAAAGTTTTAAGAAAAAAGGTTATTTTCAACCAAAAGGATTAATTTTGTACAAAAAAAAACAACAATGTTTTTACCAAATATGTTTATTTTCTTCTAAAAATTAAAAATTGTCAACCAAACAAAAAAATGAATTTTGAAGGAAGTAATTCAACTTTCGAGAAATTAGCTCAGTTTTCTATCAGATTGTTTAATTTTCAAGCCAAATAGACGAATTTTTTTTAAAAACAGTTGAATTTCCAACCAAGTAGTTAAAATTCTAGCTAAAGCAATTAATCATTGATGTAAACAGATGAATTTTCGACGAAAATGGTAATAATTGATATTTCAAGCCAACAATATTGTATTGTTAACCAAACGAATCGATTTTCTACCCAAAAAAGACCAGTTTTCAGCATTTTCAACCGAAAGGTTTAATTTTTTACCAAAAAAGACGAATTTGGTTACAAAATGCATACATTTTCTTCTAAAAATTATAAATTTGCAACCAACAACAAAATAGTTAAATCATCAGTCTAAACAATTAATTTTCAACCAAAGGTAGAACGAATATTCAACTAAAATAATTAATTTTTAACAAAGTAGTTAAACTTTCGAGTAAATAGTTAAGTTTTTATTTAAAACAATTAATTGTCGACATAAAAATCTGAATTTGAACAAAAAAACAGTTGATTTTAACCAATAAAGACGAATTTTCAACAAAATACATGAATTTTTCTGCGAATAATGATCAATATTCAACCAAAAATGAAATACTTAAATTTTCATTAAAAAACATTAATTTTTAATCAAAAGCGGAATCAGTCTTCAACTAGAAAAATTAATTTTCAAAAAAGTAATTCAACTTTCAAGCAAATAGTTAAATTTTTATTTAAAATTATAAATTGTCAACACAAAAGCATGAATTTAAGCAAAAAGTTTCATGTGTGAACCAAATAGTTTATTTTTTAACCAAGAACAAAACATGAATTTGCATCCAAAAATAATGTCTATTCAACTTAATTATATTTTTGGAACTGAATCTTTTAACTCTGTAATTTCTAAAAGTTTAAAATTTGTAATTTTGAACTGCATTTAATTTTAAATTATTATCTGAGTTTTTTTTTACTTTAAATTGAAACATTTTAAGCTCTAGAGTTGAATTTTTGAAATCTCATTGACCGTGAAACTGGTAAATGGCCAGAAAATTTTTCCCTTTGATTAAAACGGCCACAAAAAGTGACTCTAATCTGCTCTCTATTGATAGGAATTGGAATAAAATTTAAAGAAAAGCAGCATCTAATTTTCAATATTATTAAATTGGTGACGTAAAACTATCGTTCTCATGATTGCCACGTTTTTGATGATCGCTCGTAATGTTTGAAGGTAAACTTGAAGGTGGCCTGGAGACTGCCGAAACTCGGCATTTGTCGACAAAAGAACTGAAAAGACTGGTACTTTTGGAAGAGCTCAATTTGATTCGAATGAAAAGAGATAAATTAGTGCGCGAGATGAAGTGATTTTGTTGTCGCAGGGACTCCGATTATTATGACTTTGTAAACAAGTTTCGGATTTCTGTTTTAAGATTCTTTTTATAACGATGTCATTTATTTTTATATAATATGTGACTTAAAATAGATGCTACGAACGCATTTTCATTTTAAAAAACTATACTTTCGTAATCGATAATGTATTTATCGTATCTTCTAGATATTATCAAATGTTTTTAATTCGTTTTATTTAGTTTTTCTTTGCCTGTTAATTAAATTACATAGAGTAGAGTAAGTTTTCTCGTAACTTATTTCGTTAACGTCACCGATGAGCATGCTGTTGTATAGTAATGTAAAATAATTATAGAATAATGTAGAGATGTCTGGAAAGGAAAAGAGAACATTACTTTTTTTAAATAAACTCATTGCAGTACTTTTCGCAGTTCTTCTAATTTATATATCACATTTGACCCTGAAACTTCTTTTGATAAGAAAACATGTTTATGAACATTTGTAATGACAATCTGTTTTGAACAATGTTTTTTAGTTTTACGCACCAAGCGAATAATATTGCTTGTTCTGACCAATTTTATGATTTTATTGAACATTAATGAAGTCAAATTTTCGAACTTGAGAACTAACTAATTTAAAAAATCAGCGGATTCTTATTTGTTAGATTAATGATGGAAAAATGTAAATAGGTAGGTATATTATCATATTATAAAATGTAATTTGTTTAGTTTATCTTTTAATATCAAGGGGATATTTTTGTTGCAGAACATCATCCTCCTGGCCGTGGAAGATCCAAAAAGAATGAGGAGGCTAATGAAAATCAAGTAACCACAACATCCACAACAACGCCCACAAGTGTCGCTAACAAAAAACGAGTTACAGCAGAGAGTGAGTTTAAAGATTAAAAAATTACAGTGATCACAGTCATAAGTCTTTTTTTTTTCTCTTTCTAAATATGAAAAATCTCGAAAAACACCTGAAATTGCGAATTTTCGACCCTATTTTTGAACATTTTTACTTTTTTTTCCCCAAGACTTTAATTAATTTTTTTAAGAATCATAAACAGAATAAAATTTAAGATACGTTTTGATAATAACATTTTCAAATATTTCCTCAATGATTTAATGGCTCATTTTGTAGATTTGAAGGACAGATTCTTTTAAATAAAATTAATGTAGGTAATGATAATTAATTTCAATTTAAACCAGGGAGTATAACCTACCTGGAACACCTGGAATTGTCAGGGAATTTGTATATACCTGGAAAAACCTGGAAATGTCAGGGAATTTTTGTTGAAGTCAGGGAATTTTTTCAAGAGCGTAGTTAATTTTTTTTTAAATTGCAATATTAAATGGAATAAGATGCTCTTTTGTTTTAAATCAATTTTTTTTCTGAAAGTTTAGTTTATTAAGTTTATTTTAAGTGCAACTTGAACTATTTTGTTGGAAATTTGTTTGTTGTTTTTTTTTGTTCTTGAAAATTAATTTTTCTACTTAAAATATAACTAAAAATTTAACTATTCAAGTGTTATTCGACAATTTATCTTTTTAATTTAAAATTCATGAATTTTCAATTCTAAAATGGTAGAAAATTCATCATTTTTGGATAAAAATAAAACTTCTTTGTTCAAAATTTAAATTTTTTCTAAAAAATTCATCTTTTTGTTAAAAATTTATTAGTTTGGTTGAAAAGTTAACTGTTTAGTTAAAAGTGGGTCTACTTTAATTGAAAATTTAACTTTTTTGTTAAAAATTCATATATTTAATTTAAAAAACGTCTTTCTTGCTAGAAAATTAATTTTCCAGTTTGAAAATTAATCGTATTGTTTAAAAATCCATTTTTTTGCTTAAAAAGTCAAGTATTGCAATTAACTATTGCTTATTTTAGTAAGTAGTTCATCTTTTTAGGTTTAAAATAAAACTATTTGTTTAAAGGTTAAATTAAATTTGATTAAAAAATAAATCTTTTTTTTCTGTGTAAGAATAATGTTTTCAATGGAATATTAAACTATTCTATTTTATGTTGGAAAGTGATATTTTTTAGTTAAAAATTCAGCTAGTTGTTTGAAAATTGATCTTTTTTAGTTTTAAATTCAAGGATGATTGAGAATTAATGTAGTTTTTTGAAAAAAACGTCTTTGTGATAGAAAATTGATCATTTTGGTTGAAGATTTAAGTATTTAAGTCGACGAATCAACATTTTAGTTGATAATTCGTCGCATTGGTTGAAAATGCATTTTTAAACTGAAAATGTAACTATTCAATTGTTATTCGACAATTTATCTTTTTAATTTAAAATTCATGTAGTTTCAATAAAAATTCATATTCGTTGATAAAAACGATTCTTTTGTTCCATTTTCCTTTGAAAATGGATCTTTTTTTGTTTGAAATCTAACTGTTTAGTTGAAAATTTGTTTTGTTTTTATTTAATAATGCAAATATTTTGTTGAGCATTCTTGTATTTTTAATTTTTACTTTAATTTTTTTGTCTACATGGTCTAAAATGGTAGAAAATTCATCGTTTTTGATTAAAAATAAAACTACTTTGTTCAAAATTGAAATATTTTCTCAAAAATTCTGTTGAAAATTCATTTGTTCGAGATAAAGATTGATAATTCATACAAAAATTCATTACTTTGGTTGAAAATTTAACTGTTTAGTTAAAAGTGCGTCTTCTTTAATTTAAGATTCAAATTTTTGCTAAAAATTCATATATATAATTTAAAAAATGTCTTTCTTACTAGAAAATTAATCGTCTTGTTTAAAAATCCATTTTCGTTCCTAAAAATTTAAGTATTGCAATTAACAATTAGGAATTTTAGTAATTAATTAATCTTTTTGGTTCGAAATAAAACTATTTGGTTAAAGGTTAAATCAAATTTGTTTAAAAAATTAATCTGTTTTTTTTTTGTGTAAGAATAATTTTTTCAACTGAATATTTACATATTCCATTTTTGGTTGAAAAGTGATATTTTTTAGTTGAAAATTCAGCTATTCGTTTGAAAATTGATCTTTTTCAGTTGAAAATTCAACTCTTTTATTGAGACTTAATGTATTTTTTGGAAAAATCATCTATTTGGTAAAAAATTGATCGTTTTGGTTGAAAATTCATGTATCTTTTTAAGAGTCCGAATTTCTGCGTGAAAAGTTTGGAATTTGAAGCGGTTCAAGTTATTTTTTAATATAGCAATCACATTATTTTACCTAAATATGCACTAAATTTTAAGTATAAGTAGATAGAATAAAAAGATGTTGGATTTTTTATTCAAATTCATGTACTTTAGAGACAAATTCGAGAAATGATTAATTATGTTTTTAGCATTATTTAATTATTTGTTTAATCGATCGTCCTAAAATATTTAAGAATATCTTTTAATATTACTTACATTCCTAAAAAATAAAAAGAACATTATTCATAATAAACTCGCGAAAAATCATACTTGAAAAAAGGTTAAGTTACCTGGAAAAAATCTGGGAAAAACCTGGAATTGTCAGGGAATGTTTTTGCACGATTTGAGTAGACACCCTGTACTATTTTGTTGAAAATTTAATTAGTAGGTTGGATAATCGACTATTTCATTAAAAAGTCGTTTTGCGTAAAAAAAATCAAATATTTTGGATATCAAACAAAATTGATGCCTTTGGATTCAAAATTTACTTTTTTAAATAGAAAATTAAATTTTTTAAATTAAAAATTTACGTTTTTAAAATAAAAATTTAGATATTCTAGTTCAAGATTCGTAATTTTAGGTGAAAATTTATCTGCTTGGTTGAAAAATCATGTATTTTGTTGGAAACTCTTCTTTTTTATTCAAAATTAATCTACTTAGTTGTAAGTTAACTACTTTGTTAAGAGTTTTTTTTATTAGATGAAAATTTAACAATTTGGTTGAAAATTTAACTATTTCTGATAGAAAATTGGTCCTTTTGGATTGAAAATTAACTTTTCTAATATACAGTTTCAATTTCTTATAAAATAATCGTTTTTTGGCTTTGAAATTCATCATTTGTTTGGAAATTTACTTTTTTTTTATTGAAAATTCAATTATTCTAGTTCAAGGTTCATAATTTTAAAGTAAAATTAATCTCTTTTGTTTGAAAATTGACAGTTTTTAGTTGAAAATGAAACTTTGATCAAAAATTAATTTATTTTTTATTGAAAATTTGTCCTTTTGGATTTAAAATTAAAGTTTTTGTTGAAAATTCAACTTTTCTGATATAAAATTTAAACTTCTTGTCGAAAGTTCGTTTTCTTGGTTTCAAAATTCGCCATTTGGTTGAAAATTTACTTTTTTAATTGACAAATCATCTACTTTGTTGAAAACTGCCTAATTTGTGTGTTTAAACATTAATTTTCATAATTAAAAATTTAACTATTCTAGGTGAAGATAATCATTTTATAAGAAAATTCATCTCTGGTTGAAAGTTTAACTATTTTAGTGATAATTCGTTGTTTTTTTTTTTTTTATTAAAAATAATGTTGAGTAGACACCCTGTAAATTTGAGTAGACTTTTTTACTGCTTAATATTGCAACACTGAACCGCTGCGATCTCTGAAATGATTTTGTGAAATTATTTGCAGGTATGTGTGTGTAATGCTGGCATTTGATTATTTCAGAAAAGATGAGTGTGGTGGAAAAGTCGTTTGAAGAGGGTGTTGCACTGCCAAATATGACGTCGGAGAAGCCTGGTCGTTTTCTTCTGGCGCGCACTTTTGCTGGCGGTAATGTAGGAATCAAGCTAGATTTGAATAGACCGAGCTTCTTTAAAAGTGAAAAAGCTCAAGAACAGTGGGAGTCGACCAATGCCAGAAATGCCATGAAATTAAAGGCGCAGCTCGAAAGTGGCGAGGTTTTTCCCGAACAGGTTAAGGAACTTTTGGACTTTAATGTTCATGATGTGACAGAGGGCGATAAACGAACACCTACCAAAGATGGGTCCACTCAGCCCAGTAATTTCAAATTGAGGTGAGTTTTTCATTGTTTTTTAAAATATTTTTTATTTTTAAGAAAAATATTTTGCCTGGAATAAATGATTAGGGCATAGATAGCGTAAACAGGATTGCGTAAACAGTCGTTTTAAAGACTTAAACAAATATTAAAAATTAGAAGCGTTCTAAATCGAAAATTCTTTGTAACAAACATTTTTAGTTGATAAACTATGAATATCAATTAATTCATGATTTTTAAAATTGAATTGTACTTTAAGATTAAAAAAAAAAAATAATTGATTGTACAAAGCGATTCGGTATTAGTTCACAATTTTAGAATTTCTAGATATTAACAATAAAAATTAAACTGTTTCAATTGGAAAGTTTTTAAAGAAATGTAAAGACCCTATTGAAAATTTATAAATTATTTTTAATTTTAAAATAACTTCAAAATAATATATTAATATTTAAAGGCTTTTCTTAATTTCAGGCTAAAATATTCTAGATTTAAACCATGCAACTTAAAAATTTTCAATTAAGAAAAAGAGGAATTACTTAATATTTACAAATATCTGACTTTTCATTTAAAATCAGTAATTATAAATTAAATATTCGAAACTAAACTTTGAACGTTACAATTTTATTGTGCTATTTGACAACATTTTATTAAGTCAAATTGTTGAATTTTGATGTCTAAAAACGCCTATTATTCGTAGAAAAAATTTGAGTAAGTTGAAGATATTCTAGAAGATATTTTAGAAAATATAAAAAAATTCTAAACTTGTTTAAAATTTGAAATTATTCTAAAATAATTTAAACGAAGTGTCTACATGTATAGAAAAAATATAAAAATCGAAGCTTTGTAAGAATTTTAACAGGCTGCAAAATGATAATAAATTTTTCCAAGATTGTTAGGAAAATTGAAAATTTTCGAAAAAGAACAAAATTCTGAATTGGGGCTGGAAATTTTTCTAAAAAATTCAAGGGAAATCCAACGGAATTATAATTTTTCTTGGAACAGGGAATGTAAAAATTTTAATAAATTCCGAGCTGGAACAGGGAAACAAAAAATAAAATGATGATTTGGCACAAGGAATTTCACAACAAATTCTAATTCTTAGTTGAGACGGAAAATTTTCGAAAAGTATTAAAATTGTGGATTTAAACAAGGAAGTTTCAATTTTTAACCAAATTCTGAGTTGGAAAATTGAATTTTTCAAACAAAATTATTATTCTATGTTGAAACGAGGTGTTTTCGAAAAAATTTAAATTATTATTATTTTATTAGTCGAAATGGAGAATTTTCGAAAAGAATTGAAATTCTGGATTGGAACAGAGAATTTTTCGAAAAGAATTAAAATTCTGGCTTTAAACAGGGAATTTATTAAATTCATTGTTTGATTCTTCAATTTAGGGCATTGTAGTGAAAAATGTTTGTGTACCGGGAAATAAACGGCCATCCTGCAAGTTCGATTTCCAAAGTTTTTTAAATAATTAGTTGAATTGTTATCTTTTTTTTTAATTATTACATCATTAAGTTTACAATACGTGATTCAAAAATTTTCCATTCTAGAATTTCATTTTCAATTTAAAGAATTTTAAAATGCAGTCTTGAACACTTAAATAATTAGCAATTAAAAACTATTGAAGTTTCAAGTTTTCGATAAAACCGTTTTTATTTTAATAACTCTAAATATAATTTAATCATTTTTAAAAGGGAACAAAAAACAATACTTTATATACAGTCGCAGACTTTTCAGATTATCTAAGTTAGTCTAATTTAATCGTAATTTATTATTGAAACAATCTTTTTATTAATCATTTAAAAAATAGATTTATCAGGTTTTATTCGCTTACTTCTTATGTATCTGAATTGGAACAGGTAATTTTTTACACGGAATGGGAATTTTTAAAAAGAAATATCATTGGGATTTGGAGAAAAGGAATTTAAAAGAATTCCTGTTCAAATTCAGAATTTGTAACAATTTGAAAGTTCCCTCTTCCAAACTTCTAGTAAATAAAATCATTTGGTTGAAAGTTAAACTCTTTTATTAAAAATTATTTTGTTTTTGGATGAACATTCATCATTTTAATTAAAAATTCATTTCTTTTTTTGAAAAATGAACTATTTGATTAAAAACTTGTTTTTTCATAGGATGTTTTTTGGTTGAAAATTATTAATTTTTTTAAACTGAAAATGTAATTATTATTCCAGTTATATATTTAATAATTTTAGTTAAAAATTTATCTCTTTGGTTGAACCTTTATTATTTGACTAGAACTTTTTTTCTTCAATTTTTGATTGCAAAATTCGTCTTATTTTAGTAGCAATTAATCTTCCTGGTTGAAAATAAATCTTTTTGGCCAAAAGTTCAATTATTCTATAATTAAAGATTCATCATTTCATTCAAAAATTCGTCTTTCTGGTTTACATTTAACTATTCTAGTTGAATATTTACAATTGTATTTTAAATTTCCTCACTTTGTTTGAAAATGTAACTGTTTTTTTATATTTTTTTTTATTTAAGTTAGTTGAAAATTATTAATTGTTTTACTTTAAAATTGAACTATTTCATTAAAAATTCATTTATTTTGTTGAAGAATTGTATTTTTTGATAAAATATTATTCTTTTATTTGAAAATTAATCTTCTTTATTAAAAATTCATCTTTTTGGTTGAAAATTCATGAGTTAAATATTCATCATTTTAGTTGAAAATTCATCAATTTGGTTTATAATTTAACTATTCCAGTTGAAGGTTCATAATTTTTATTTGTAAATTTATCACTTTGGTTGTAAATTAAACTATTTTGTTAAAAATTAATTTTTTCAACTTTTCGTACTTACTTTTTGTAAAAAATGGATGTCTTTTAGCTGAAATTTCAGTATTTTTTCAAAATTCATGGTTTGGGTAAAGGATGTTTAGAATGAACGCCATGAATTAAAATAAATGTTTACCTTTTACGGAAAATATGATAATTTTGAACCTTAAAGTTCCATTATTAATTAAAAAATTCATTTTCTAGCAAAAAGACCAATTGTCAAACAAAAAATTTTTTTTTACTATCTAAAGTTGCATTTTCTACCAAAAAAGACGAATTATTAATTAAATGTTTTGAACAATGGATTTAATGTTAGTTCCAATTTTATTTGATCAATCTTAGTTTATATTTTTTCGTTTCTAAAATGATGTAAATAAACAGTTGTATTTTTAAACTAAAAAATATCAGTTTTTAACCAAAAATGCTATAATTAAATGTTTATTTTATACTGAAGTGTTAAATTGTCAAGCCGAAAAGACAGATTTTCTATAAAACAGTTGAATTTGCAATTTGAGAACATTAATTTTCAACAAAACCAATAAATTTTCAGTTTGAAAAGTAATTTTTAACAACAAAAAACGAGTTTTCAGCAAAAATAATTAATCTTCTACCAAAAAAAAATTAACTTTAAAGGAATTAGTTCAACTTTCAACCAATGAGTTGAATTTTCAATAAAAAAAATATGAATTTTCAACAAATAATTTAATAGATGATATTTTAACAAAAAAATATTTTAATTTTTAAAAAATGCAGTACGATTTAACTAATATATGCGAATCTTAAACAAAATACTTGAATCTATAAAAAAAATAGTACCGCAACAGATTTAATTTTTAACAATATAGTTGCATTTTTAACAAAAAATATGAAATTTCTACAGAAAGAGGTACATTTTCAAACCAAAAAGATGAATTAAAAAACAACATTTGAATTTTCTACCAAGAAGTATGACTTTTTAAGAAAATTATTTAATTTTCAACGAAAAAAATCAAGTTTCAACCAAAGGATATAATTTTTAACTTTCAAAAGGAAAAAGATTTGGATTTTGTTATTGGGTTCTATTAATTTAGTTTGCTTTTAAATCGAAAAATAAGAAAAAGTGGATAGACTGTGAAGCCTTCGGTATATAAAAAGGGATTTTGATCATTCATAAACTAAAAAATAATATTTTGAATAAACATTGAAGTTCATTTTTAATACTTGCAAAATTGTATGACACTTTTAATTCTTTTTGGTTGAAAATTCATTTCTTTTGTTCAAAAATAAGCTAATTATTAAAAAATACGTTTTTTCTTTGCCTGAAAATATAAATACTCCAGTTGAACATTTCATTAGATTAGTTAAAAATTCATCTCTTTTGTTTTCCATTAATTTTTGTGACTAAAAATTTAACTATTCAATTTTTGGTTTAAAAAATGATTCTTTTAGTTGAAAATTCTTCTTTTTTGACAGAAATTAATCTCTTTGGATGAAACATCATCTTTTTTAAGTTAGTTTTTTTGTGTAAATTTTTTTTGTAAATTTCATTATATTAGTTGAAAATTAATCTGCTTGCTTGAATATTAATTTTTTAAACTAAAAATTTATTGATCATATTTTTTATATATTTTATATATTTTTCGTTCAGAATTCGTGTTGTTTGGTTTTGTTTTTGGTTGGAAAATGAGTTATTTTTTTGATGAAAATAATTTTTTTGAACTCAAAATTTAACCATTCCAGTTGGATATTCCGTAATTTAAGTTAAAAAAGCATCTCAATGGAGAAATTATCTTTTGTGGTTGAAAATCAATCTTTTGTGATAGTAATTAATTTTCTGGATCGAAAATTAAATTATTCTAGATTTATTATTTTAATTAAAACATCATCTCTGGTTCAACATTAATTTTTTTAACTAGAAATTTATTTAATTACTATAGTACTATATTTTTCGTTCAGAATTAGTGTAGTCTCTGGTTGAAAAAGAAGCTTTTTTTACATTTGGTTAAACTGAAAATGTAACTTCCAGTTGAATATTCCGTAATTATAGTTTAAAAAATCATCTTATCGGTGGAAAATTATTATTTTTTAACTAGAAGTGTAACTATTCCATTTTTAATTGAAAAATTATCTTTTTTGGTTGAGAATTTGTCTTTTGTGATAGTAATTAATTTTATGGGTCGAGCATTCAATTATTCTAGTTAAGGATTAATTATTTTAGTTAAAAATCTGTCTCTTAGGTTGAATATTAATTTTTACATTCTCATCAGAGAAGGTATTAGATTTGTGCAAAATTTGAGCACCCCCCCCCCCCCCCCCCTCCCCCCACCGTCGCGCGTTTTGGGTTCCCCGCATCCCACCAGCCCTACAGCCCTGTGGAAGGAG
>JAAAKG020140964.1:0-11975 GCA_010014905.2 Druon quercuslanigerum
CCTCTTTTAGGTTAACTGTTGCATATTTTTGGAGAGTAACTGCTCTCCTATGTTGCGGGGCAGTTGCTGTCCCTCAATAAGGACAGTAGTCGCTTCGTATTTATAATGCTTATATGCGGCGCAATATATGCCTTCTCAATGTTGAGAGGCAACTGCTTTCTCTCTAAGGTGCAGCAACTATCCCTCAAAGGGACAATAGCGTGCTCCTATACGGAAAGCAACAGCTACCCCTCGTTAAACGCAGCAGTTGTATCTACAGGGACGGCAAAAGCACCAAATTTTTTTCCGTGTTCCTAAAAGTTTCCTAAAGTCTTTGAATGTATCCTAAAATATTGCAAATCCTTTGAAATCATTCATGTGAAAAATTTCGGTCAGTACTTAATAATACCATAAAATATTTAAAATGTTTCGAAATCCCTTTACATTAATGAAATATTTTCAAAATTCTTAGAAATTAAACAAAAAATCCGAAAACCTTTCGAATTCTTCCAAATTAGTTGAAATCCCTTGAAACCAAACTCTTGAAAACCACTTTTTAATTGATGAAAATCTGTTATAATTTGTCTTGTAATCTTTTAAAATATTCATCAATATTTTCTCAGAATTGAAGATAATTGAGAAAGCACGTCGCTGATATTTTTCAGGGGATAGCATCCGTATTTTGTCAGCCAATGATCTCTTGTTCCGTTTTATTAGTAACAACATGGCGTGGTAAGACGCGCTCCCTATGTGGCACCATTATACGTTATAGCAATTCGAGGTTCGTCATGCAACCGTCGTAAAACAGATGCTACTTCCGTCCTATTCGAGGAAAGCCTTATAGGCATGTCAGGAGAATTTTATGGTTATTTCACGATTATCGCCTCCTTTCATTGCCATTCCATGGGACACATGTATTTACGACGTGTGAATTAAGATCACTGGAATTCCTCCCAATTGTATTCGCCTTCGTTCAGCCAAAATAAATTTATTATCTTAGATAAAATAATTGCACTAATTTTCCTAATTAACTTTTTTCCTTTTATTTCAAGCGTTTGCTCATAAAGAGTTGCATATTTTATAATTATTGATGTTATAAAATCTAAATTAGGATGATAAGCTTTTTCATTTTGCTTTCACCCCGTTGCTGTATGTACTTAATGAAACGACAGCATTTCGGAGGTATGTTAAGCTGGCATAACACTATTGAGGTATCGAAATGAAAGCTACTTCATAATTTAGGGCTCTATTATTTAGAAAAAAAATACTGTTTGCTCTAGCTTAACGTTAAGCTGGCTGAACATTGCCTTAAAAACGCAATAAACATTATTTCAGAGAAAACTCACCTTACAGAATAATTTAGGGCTCATTTAGGGCTCTGGGAATATGATAATTATAATTGGCAAAAAATATTTCGAAACAATTTTTGTTTAAACAATCTGACGAAAAATTAATTAAACAAATTTATTTTCTTACCCTGTACTAAAAATCATTCAGGGCTCCCCGAATATGATATATGAACTTAAAAAAATGGTTTATACAATTATTGTTTAAACAAATTTGCCAAACAATTATTTTTTTCTATTTCTCTTCTATAATTTCAGGCTTATTTAAGGCTCCTGAAATATCCTCCACCGAAAGTCGTGCGATTTTTCCTTTGCCCCCTTTTTTTCATTATGTATGGTGTTGTGAGACTTTAACGTTGTAAAAAATAGGTGAAGAAAATCATAAAATCCTTTGTTTTGTCTCGAGTAATTACGGCTTCTTGAGGAGTAATTTGAGCCCGTAGTCCCGAATTTACGGCTATATCATTTTTTGTAAAAATGGTGTTTCCGCTGGTTCAACGTTAAGGTGGTCTAACATAGGTGTAAAACGTACTAAAAATGATTTTACACAAAATTCGCCCTACAGTTCGCGCAATTTTTGTTCAAACAAATGTACTAAAATTTAATTTCTTCTTTTAAATTTTTTTACCTTGCACAATTTCAGGCTCGTTATGTCGCCTGAAATAGTGTCGACCGGAGTTCGTCCGATTTTTCCTCTGCCTTTTGTTTTTGTTAGGGTGTTCAAAAAGTCTCGATACACCTAAATATCTCTCCAGGTAAATATTTTTTCCAAAAGGTCAAGGTCATTCTTGAAGTACATTTTAACGAGGAATCCATTGGTGACCTTGAATTTGATCTTGAACTTGATATTCAAGGTTATTTCAAGGTCAGTTTTGTTTTTTTAATAGGAACCCCTATTTTTGACAATGGCAATCGATCCATGTCCTGAGAACATGTTTAGACTTAAAATTTAAACCACTGGATTCCTCGTTAAAAGTTACTTCCAGAATGACCTTGACCTTTTTGAAAAAATATTTACCTGAAGAGATATTTAGGTGTATCGAGACTTTTCGAACACTCTGTATATGGTATTTTGTGAAGTGCCGCATATACTGGAACTTCGTTTGTCATACTTTTACTATACTATTTGAGAGATCACTTCCACATGATTTCTCAGATGTTTTCCTAGATCAATCCCATATAAAATTATTATTACCCGGAAGAAGAAAAGTAGAGAAAATTCGACTTTTCTCGAATCTCTCATACTTACTCATACTATTAACTTTACATTATTTTGTGTGAAAGTTATACAAATAGAAATTGTTCAAACAATTGGAAAATATGTCAAACAATAAATAATATTTTTGATTATTACTACCTATAATATAATTCCGACAAACAGTAACTTTTCAAGATTTACTGTCAAAAAATATTGATTAAAAAAATAACAATTGTTTAAGAAATAAAAAATCAATTTAAAAAAATTCTGAAAAAATTTTCACTTACAGGTGGAAATAATTTATTTTGAAAAAAAGAAAAATACCGTCTTCACCATGAATTTAAAAAAAAGTGATATTTTCCGATAGCTTTCTAAAATCGTATATTATTAGAGCCCTTTAATGAGCCTGAAATTATGGAAGGAAAATGAAACAAAACTTTTTTTTTGGCAAATTTGTTTAAACAATAATTTTTTTTTAAATTCATATATCATATTCGTGGAGCCCTGAATGATTCTTAGCATAGGGTAAGAAAAAAAATTTGTTTAATTAATTTTTAGTACGATTGTTCAAACAAAAATTGTTTAAACTTTTTTTATAATTTTAATTATCATATTCCCTGAGCCCTAAATGAGCCCTTAATTATGCTGTCAGGTGAGTTTTCTCTAAAATGATGTTTAGTACGTTTTTAAGGCGATGTTCAGCCAGCTTAACGTTAAGCTAGCGCAAACGCTATTTTTTACAAAAAATAATAGAGCCCTAAATTTGGGACTGAAGCCCAAATTAGCCCTAAATTAGCCCTAAATTATGAAGTATGTTTCATCTCGATACCTCAGTAGTGTTTTTTCCAGCTTAACATACCTGCATTTCGGTTTCTTGGTATTTGTAAGGTTCTTCGGTAGAAAAATATTCTCAAAAAACTGAAAATTTACTTTTTTGTTAATTACTCGCACTCATCTTCAAGTATGTAATATTGGTTATGCATTTTTCTATATTTTTTTTTATTATCGTGATAAATGCTATTAAAGTATAACATATAATATAGTTTTACAGTTATTTTTTAAATGGAAGAAAAAATGTTTTATGAATATTTTCTGAAAATACCATAAAATTCTTTAAAATGTTTGGAAGTACCGTGAAATATTTGAAGAACTCTTTTAGTTCTTGATATCCTTTCCAATCATCCAGAGGTCTCGTAAATAAATTGTTATAAATTTTATTGAAAATGTATTTCCGATCGTTTAGAATTCCTTTGAATTTATTATAATTTTGTATAATATTTAAAGAAACTATTGAAATGTTACAAATTCCCTAATTCTTTAAAGAAATTCTTTGAAATATCCTAAAAATATTATAAAATCTTTTTAAATTTCTTTAAACTTCAAAAAAACGATTGATTACAATTAACATCCCTGAAAGTGCCTTGAAATATTTAAAGTTATATAAAATCCTTGAAAAACCTAAAAAATGTATTAAAATACATTTTTAAAAGCCTTTCTACTACTCTAAAATTACTCAATTTCTTGGAAATTTAATAGAACCCCATGAAATTCGTTAAAATTTCTAGAAAATCTTTTTAAATTGTAAAATCCCTTAAATTCATAAAAATTCATTAAAAGATATAATTGAATCTATACAATAAAATTCTTAAACAGAAACTTACAATTTTGGGAACGTGAATACTAAAAGCATAGGTTCAACGTTTTGAAAATATTTGAAAATTAAATAAAAATGTCCAAAGATTTAAAAAATTTCACAAAGATTTCAGGAGATTTCTAGAATTTTTAGAAGATTTCTAAAGACTTACAACTAATATTATTCGTTCTCTAAAATATTAAGTTTCATTATTATGGTAAATTGTAGTTTTCAGTTTAACCCTCAAGCTGCCCAAACGTCACGACCGGTACACTGCTCTTTGAAGGCCAATAACTAAGACTAATCTACACTAGAAAAAATTAAGATACATATATTTTTATTGTTTAAGATCGCCTTTTTTAGATGGTGCCAATAAATTTTTTTTAAATTTATTTATAATTCCAAAATGCAGTTTAAACAATAAACAATGTGATTTTTCGTGCCTATTTTTTTTTATCCATTTTTCAAAGTTTTTCAAGTCTGTAATTATTCTGGGACCCCACTAACCGGTGAAACAAATGTCTAAACTTTAAAAATCCATGGCTCAAAGATCGATTTTTCGTTTTAGAATTTTCAAAATGTCGTCTAAATGGCAAAATTTTTGTTAAAACATTCATGAATTTGTTTACAATAAACGATGCTCTTTTTGGAAAAATTCAGGCGTATTCCTTGGCTAATTACAAGAACTTTTTACTTTTGAAAATTTTTATAAAAAGAACATTGTTCATTGTAAAAAAATTCCTGAATGTTTTCACAAAAATTTTGCCATTAAGACGCCATTTTGAAAATTCTAAAACGAAAAATCGATCTTGGAACCGTGGATTCTCAAAGTTTAGATATTTATTCCACCGGTCAGTGGGGTCCCAGAATAATTACAGACTTGAAAAACTTTGAAAAATAGATCACAAAAAAATAGGCACAAAAAATTACGTTGTTTTTTGTTTAAACTGCATTTTGGAATAACAAATAAATTTGTTGAAGAATTTCATTTGCACCATCGGAAAGAGGAGATCTTAAGCAATGAAAATAAAAATATTATATTTGTACCGGTCGTGGAGTTTTGGCAGCTTAAGGGTTAAACTTATAAGAAAGGAGTTGTCAATAATAAACAACCCCTTAATTAGCAGGAAAGCATCCTTAATACGCAGAATGTTATAATCGCATTTTCTGTTATTTTATTCTTTTCGTCATTAAAAAATAAGTATTTAAAAAAATGCAGCTGTCTAAAAAGAAACTTTTAAAAAATTACAGAATTTGTAAACAACCCCTATTGTTGAGGTAGTTTTTCTCTTAAACCCGTTTTTTATAAAATTTTGATGTCCACTTCTCTTAATGTTTTTTGGCGTATTTTTACCGCTGGGGGTAGTTTTTCATCCGGGCCTCTTTTTGAGTTATTTTTTTATTTAATTTGAAAACATATACCTACGAGCAAAATGTGAAAAAAAATCCTTCAGAATGCCGATATTTCTATTTATTTGAATTTATGATTTTTCAAATTAGATGGAACCTATTTGTTTCACTAGCCGTTAAAGGGTTAAATGAATTATTGATTCTACAAGTGGCTCAGAGAAGAGAAGCTCTTAATTTTTAAAAAGGCCTAATACATTGTTAGCCTGGAAATTTGAGTATTTTCTTTGTCCTTCTAAGCAAAGTCTGGAGACGGTTCTCTCTTTGTGCTTTTGAGTCGATTTAATTTACTTTCCCGGAGCAAACTGCGTTGTGGCAGTTGCGAAAGCGAATGTAGAAGCTCAGTAACCCGTATGCACAAGGCTCTATCTGGCTGCTTCCACCGCAAGGATTCTACTGGCCTCCGCGGAATTTCGGTCCCTTGTGTTGCTCAAACGAAATGCTGCATAATACCAATTTTGAGACCCGTATTTCCCCAGATAGACAGACTTTATTGAAACAAAATCGAGTCTTCGGACACCAACGCGATTGAACGTTTCAACGAGCAACCGCTTCGCTCTGCTCGGCTATTCGACTTTGGTACCGCAATCTTTGATTAAAAAGAATACGAGTTCCATATCGATTTTCAATACCGCGTTACGGATTCGATTCAGCGGTTATTTCCCTTTTATAACCAGGCACATGTGTCATAAATCTTTTCAAATTTCAGCATATGGTTTTATTTCCATCAATTACTTTTAAGCTCAGATTCAGGTGGCAGGTTCATTTCTGAACTTGTGAGATTCCTCGTGAATGTGGCTCTAATGCTGAACCCCACCCCCATACTATTATTATTAAATACGATATATAGTTAGTCGAAAAATTCTACTATTTGGTAAAAAGTTTCATTATTTTGTTATAAACTAATTTCTTTTGTTGATGATTCATCTCTTTTATGGAAAATTTTATATTATACGTTGAAAATTCGCTTAGTTTATGTTTAAAAATTAATTTCTTTACTCAATATTGAACTATTTCATTTCTTTATCTTTTTGGTCAAAAATCTAACTACTATGATAAAAATTCGTTTTTTTGTGTGAAAAATTAATTTTTACTGAATCTATAATTTTCAGATCAGAATTCTACTCTTTAGTTGAAAATTCCCTCTTTTTTAATATTTATTATTTTAGTTGAGACACCATTTCTTCAGTTGAAAATTTAACTATTTTGTTGAAACTTCGTTTGAAGATTAATTTTTTTAATTTAAAATGTGAATACTTCATTTTTGGTTGGAAAATTATATTCCTAACTGCAAGTAATTCTTTTGTAGTTTATTAATAAATATTTAGTTAAAAATGTATCTGTTTACATTTCCCACCCCTCTAACTATTATTTTTAAATACGCAAAATATTCAGTCGAAAAATTCTTCTATTTGGTAAAAAGTTTCATTATTTTGTTATAAACTAATTTCTTTTGTTGATGATTTATCTCTTTTGTTGAAAATTTTATATTATATGTTAAAAACTCGCTTGGTTTATGTTTAAAACTTAATTTTTTAAGCTCAATATTGAACTATTTTATTTCTTTATTTTTTGGTTAAAAATCTAACTACTTTGATAAAAATTCGTTTTCTTATTGGTAAAAATTAAGTTTTAACTGAAAATTAAATTATTTCATTTCTGACTGGAAATCTATCATTTTTAGATGAGAATTCTACTCTTTATTTAAAAATTCCCTTTTTTCAATATTAATCAATTTATTCGAAAACCCATTTTTTTGGTTAAAAATTTATGTCTTTTTTGGAAAGTTCGTTTCTTTTTCAATTTAACATTTTTTTTTTTAACTTAAAATGTAAATACTTCATTTTTGACTAAAAAATTATATGCTTAACTCAAAATAATTCTTCTGTATTTTAAAAATTAAATATTATTATATATAATAATTATATAAAATGCAACTGTTTAGTTCAAAATTAATTTTTTTTTTAAATTCAACCATTTTATTGAAAATGTGTCGGTTCTGGTTAAAAATACAACTGATTTTCAGGAAACTTCCCCTTTGGCTAGAAAATTTAAGAATTTTTATAAAGTTAAATCACTTGGTTGATAACGGATGTTTGCGTTCCAAATTCACATTTTTGACTGCAAATTGACCTTTTATATTTAAAAATAAATCTATTAGGCTGAAAATGTATGAATTTTAACATTTCTTTTTTTAGAGCATTAAACTTATTGATTGAAAATGAATATTTTTAGCTACAAATTTAACTATTCGTTTGAAAATGTAAATTTTTCGACTTAAATATTTGACTGCATAGTTTATTTGGAATTTAATTTTTGAACTGAAAATTAGACTATTTCAGTTTTGGTTTAAAATGTATCCTTTTGCGACGAGAATTCTATTCTTTAGTTGAGAATTCGTGTTTTTTAAATATTTATCATTTTAGTCGAAAATTTATCTGTTTGATTGTAAATGTAACTCTGTTGTTGCAAATTCGTTTCTTTTTCAATTTAGCAGTAACTTTTTGAACTAAAAATGTAAATATTTCATTTTTGGTTAAAAAAATGATATTTTTGATGAAAAATTAATCTTTTATAATAAAAATGTAACTATTTGGTTAAACATTTATGTATTTTGATTAAAATTTGTAATTTTTGTATAAAATTAATCTTTTTGGTTAAAAATTCATCCTTTAGGTAAAATTGCAACTGTTTAGTTAAAAATTAATCAGTTTTGTTGGAGAATTTAACTATTTCATTGAAAATTAATATTTTCTGGTTGAATATTTACCATGATAATTGAAGATTAAAATATTTAGTTTTTAGTGAATTTTTTTATAGAAAAAACATATTTTTTCAAATCATATGTTCGTGATTATAGATCCAGTTGAAGATTTAAGTATTTCGGTGAAAAATCATTTTTTGTAAAATAATAATCGCAATGATGGAAAATTAATCTTCTTGGCTGCAACTGTTGACTGCGAATCTTCAAAATTCAACTACTTGATTGAATTTTGAACTAATTAATTATTTTTAAAAATTTTCATCTTCATGGTCGAAAATATAACTCTTTTGTTGAAAAGTCATTTTATTTTTGGTTGAAAATCAATAGTTTTAACTGAAAATTTAGGTATTTCGTTTGTGGTTAAAAATGTATTTAAAAAAGCACAAGTACACATCTTTTCTATTTGTTTTTTTCAAATCCGCGGAGTCCGTTTAAAATGGCATACGTTTTTTTGTGGGCAATAAGACACGACAAAAAAGTTTTTTGTTTTATAATATAAAAAACCTAATTTTTAATATTTAAAAAAAATCAGCGGGATTTGAAAAGTCTTTTCTTACACTTAAAAACCGTGTTGACTTTTTTTTAAATACATCATTTTTTGACAAAAATATGAAACTTTGAATTTTCACTGATTTTAGCTCTAGGGTGGGCAATATTGAAGTATTTAAACTATCCATTACTTTCTTTTTTTTAGGCAACAAACCTCCCTTTATGATGAAGAAAATTTATTTGATAACTATAAGGAAGCAAAATGCGTTTTGAATGAACGGAAAGTAGATTGTAAAATTGTAATATCTCAGAAAGATCAAGATTAATTTGATTGCTATTAAGTAATGGAGCAGAAATTTTAGTTTTATAGCATATGATGATCTTAAATAAAATACCTGGGAAAAAGAAAGAGTGATGGATTCTTTAGATCCATTCTTAAGAATCAGTAAACTTACAAGAAAGTGTCTCGTTCTGATTCCATTACTCTTCCTTTCAATGAAGTTTTATATTCGCAGTGCTGACTTGTAGCTCATAAAACTAAATGATTTATTGCAAAGACATTATTTCAGATTTATACACATGTTTCCACGATTTAAATATGTATAAGATGAGAACTAAAAAAAAACTTATGTTAATTTTACCAGAAGATAAAAAATTTACAACCTGTAAACAAGAAACCATTCTTCATTATCTTATGGTACGTCTTTAAACTATTGTAAATCCTGTAAGTAACTTCAGATTCTTTTCAGTATTTTCAAGTTCTATTTTTTGAGAAACTTACATTTTTCTCAAGAATTATACTTTTCCAAGTTTTTAACAAATATTTCAGTAAGAATAGAAAGATTTTGATATGCTTTAGGAAATAAAATCCCTTATCATCTGCGAACGCTATCCCACGTACCACAGTGGGGCCAAATGTGGTGTCCGTAGACCAATTAACTTTTAGCACAAACTATTCGACCGATTTTTATTTATTTTTTAATTAAACCTTATTAAGTTTCTAAAAAAGTTGTTGAGGCATATTCTTTTACAAGTTGTTTATTTTTTTATTATTTAACAATAAAAATTTATTTTAAAAAATGTTCAAAGATGCTATTTTGTAGGAATTTATCCAATTTATGCTAAAGTACACAAAACTAGTGGGGAAACTTGTCTTAAATGATATCCTGAAGTATCAGATATTAATTTTCATCTGTGAAAAATTTTTTTTGAATAAATTTTCATTTTTTATTAATAAGAAACATAAACAACTTTTTAAAAAATATGCTTTTACAACTTTTTTTAGAAATTTAATAAGCTTTAATTAAAAAAGAATTGAAAATCGGTCAAATAGTTTGTGCTAAAAGTTAATTTGTCCACGGATATCTCATTTGGCCCCACTGTGGTACGTGGGTTAGCGTTCGCAGATGATAAGGGATTTTATGTCCTAAAGAATATAAAAAAAAGTTAAATTTGTAGTAAAAATGATACATAACTGATTAAAATATAAATATAAAGTAATTCTTGTCAAAAAATGTGAAAAGCAAATGCATAATTTGGCCATATTTTAGTGGACTCATTTAAGTTTAAAAACTTAAAAATTTTATTTTCAATTCCAGAACGATCACACAAAACAATGATAAAGTTTTAATCTAAAATTAGATTTCTTCAATTTCGAGTTTTTATTTTATGTTTAGAAATTTCTGGCTGCAGTTTTTATAAAAATTGCCTTTGCATTAAAAAATTCCACACAAAGAAGTAAAAATTTATAAAATCTTTTTATATTTTATTTAACGAATAATTTTGCAAAATTAAAAATAATCTAAAACTTTTCCAGTAATCTTAGGTAAATTTCTTATTCCGTTGAAATATTTCAATATTATTAAAGAGCTTCTAAATTGTTATTTTGAAATTTTTTTAATTCTACATTTTGTTTGAAATTTTTTAAAAATCTTTTTAACTTTCAGATTTATTTTCAAACTTTGCAAAATCTAAATCTAATTGAATCTTTTTCGAGAAATCTTTAAATATAATTTTTTTAATAATTTGAATTTTTTTAATTCTTTAAGATCCTGAAACATTAAACAAATAACCCTCAAATCTTTCAGATTCTTTTTCGAAATTTTTTGAAATCGTCTTAATATTTATTTAAAAATGAGTTTTTCCAAATAAAAAAAAATAAAAGAATTTTTCCCAGAAATCTTGAAAAAATTTCTTATTCTCTTAACCATTCAAAATCCTTAAACAGCTTCTAAATTTGTTTTAAAATCATCGAAATTCTCAATTTTTTGTAAATTTCTTAAAATCTGTTTAAACTTTAAATTTATTTCGAATCTTTTCAAAATTTCTAAACTTCTAAATATCTTTCACAATCATTCGAATTTCACTTAAAATTGTTTTAAAATCTCGGAAAATTGAAAAAAAATCATTTTTTCAGATAAACTTCTGTTTTACTTATGCATTTGAGTATTAATTTTTTATTACTTCAGAAATTCAAAAATATTTGTAGTTTCAAAATTAAAAATGCCTTAATGTTTTTCACAAATTAAATATTACCAAAAGTTTTGTTTTGAAACTGTTCATCAAATTTTTAATAATTACAAGAAAAAAAATTTAATTCGATATTATTAAAATTAAAAGAATTTTATACTCGTATTTATATACATTTTTTTCGATATTCTCAACAAAACTAATGAAAAGATTAAAGTTCGTATCAAAATTACTATATAATAATATAATAATTAATTAATATAAATTGTTTATGAAAACTGACTCAAATTTCAAACAGACTATTTATGTTCCTAAAGTGTCTCTGCCATATTTTAGCTACTTATTTTGGGTTTTTTCTTCAGAAAATACAAATAATTTTCGTAAAATATCCAATTTTGGTGTTCTATTTCTTTAAATAATAAATTTTAAACAAAGCTAATTATTTTAATAATGAATAATATGAAGAAGATTTTAAAATGTTAAATCCTTCTTTTTGTTATTTTAACGTCTGGGTATATATTACATGTATGTGGACAATAGTCAAATCGACCAACTCCAGACAAAATTGTTTTTTATTATTGTATATTAAGTGTATAAAAAACGTAATTAAAATGTATGAATCATATGACGTTTCGAAACATGACATGTTTCCTCTTCAGATATAAAAGAATCTAAAATTAACAATAGAAG
>JAAAKG020140965.1:0-11974 GCA_010014905.2 Druon quercuslanigerum
GATTTGGTCTTCCGAACTGTCGACGAGGAACAAAGTATCTGCAACGAACATGCTTGCCGTCCCGGTAGTACTCTATTCATTTGGAGTGGTTTCATGAACGAAGAACGAGCTCAGATCCTTTGATATCTGGACACGAAAGGTTATGCACATAAACAAAAGTATGCATCTTAAGGCTTCTGTTCCGCGACTCTACATCTCACGCCGTCAATGTGGTCGCGGAATATTGAATATTGAATGTCTTCACAACAGGATTATTTTGGGTACAGGACATAGAGTCGCAAATGGAAGAGATCCTCTTCTTAAAATGGTCAGGAAGCATGACTCGGACTTAAATTCAGTATCAGGAGTGAGTAGAATGCATCAAATCTTATCTATCTCGAGTACTCACTCCTGAAAGCCCGGATTCAGAAAACACAGGAGAAAAGCTTCCGGGAACAGCTCCTCGATCAGAGGATGCACAGCATCTTCCACAGAAATGTGGAGGATCAGTCGTGTGAGCAAACTTTTGCTTTCCATAAACATACCACCTTAACATACCGTCGCCACATTTTAAGCCAAGATATTCCCGATGATAGCTGCAGGGCGTGCCATGCACATCCCGAGCATCTAGAACACATACTATCTAGTTTTCCGACCCATGCGGGATCGACCTACTCCCAAAGGCACAATGCGACACTAAGAGTGCTTTATTACCATCTCTGTCACTCTTGCGGCATTGACCCTAATATCGCGCCGCTAAAGGCTCCTAAGGAAACAGAGTCAATTGTCGAGAATAAGAAGTGCCGCATATACTGGAACTTTAATGTCTCGACAATTGTTTTTGTTGCACATTCGAGACCTGACATAGTTTTCCCTGACTTCGTCAAGCGAACCATGTTCGTTATCGAATTGTCGGCACCAGCTGACAAAAACATCAGAGCCAAGGAGATATTCACTTAAATTAATCGTTCTTATCATTAGCGCTCTTAGAGGTGCCAAGCATTCACTGATTAATAGCCTGAAAAGCATCCATGCGTGTGAACAATATGCTAAACCACTTGCGGGGAAAATGCAGAAGACAGTCGTCCTTGTGTGGCTCCGCGTCTTTAGGGTGCACGAGACTTTTGCCGGATCGTCGTATTAATTCCATCACAGACTGTAATCGCCTATATCACGGCTGTGAGACGTGGTAATAGCTGAAATTTTACCGTCTCTCTCTCTCTCTCTCTCTCTCTCTTTATATATATATATATATTTTTATATATATATATATATATATATATATAATGAAATATTACAATATTTCTTAAGAAATTTCACAAAGCGTGATTTCGGTTGATATTTATCACGAAAATGTCCACAAGACTGGTGTTTTGTTTTTAATAATAATGTAGGTATGGAACAGTACACAAAGACCCATTACCATGCATGCAACCAGATCTCCAACAGCATACTTGGAAGGTGCTCGGCGACGCAAATTATAAGTTTTCCTGTTTTCTTCCTGAATTTTTCCTATTTGTAGCTTTGCTTGTTGGCGGAGGTCGTCTCTGGATTCTTCAAACTGATGCTGCCACTCTTTTTCCGAAATTTCTCTCAACATAAGATCATCTGAGCGACGCATCTCAATTCCCGTAAGCAATCGGAAAGGAGTCATTCCGATACTTCGATGAAATGTTGAATTCAGCGCTTGTTGAAGCGTATTTACATGCTGGTACCATTTCCCAGGATTGTTAAGGGACATTTTTGTCAAAATCGTTATAATGACACGATTAATTCGTTCAATTTGACCGTTAACTCTCGGTAATCCAGTTGTTATCCGATGATGCTGGATCTTCTCCTGATTGCAGTAATCTTGAAACTCTTGAGAGGTAAAGGTGGTACCGCGGTCGGATATTATCCGTACTGGATTCCCAAAGATGTACTTCTGTTTGTCTATTCTCAACAACTTCTCGAGTAGTGGTTGACTTTGTTGGATACAGCCAGGTGAACTTTGTAAAGGCATCGATAACTGCGAAAATGTGTTTATACTGTTTACTCGTTGATGCTAGGGGTCCAAGGTGGTCGACGTGGTAAGTATGCAAAGGCAAATCTGTCTTCTCGATAGTATGAAGAAATCCCTCCTTCCGACCATCCTTGCGATTGGCTATCAAGCAGGCAACACAATTAGAGATTATTCTTACAACTTTCTCAGTTAAAGATGCTATATAGTAGTCTCTTTTAATAACCTCTTCCGTTCGTTTCACAGCATAGTGTCCATGCTGATAAGCCGATCGAATGATCTCGTCTTCCATGCAGGCAGGAACCACTAACATGTCATTTCCGTTTATGAACCTGTATAACAGGCCATTGCGTATCACGTAGTCGTTATTTAGACCATGTTCAAGAGAATCAATTATCTTCTGAATTCTCGCATCATCCTGTTGGGCCTTCCTGATTCTTGCGGTGACATCGTCTATTTCAATGTTCATAATCGGGTAGCGGCTCAGTGCATCCACGTGCTGCATTCGTGAACCAGGTCTATGTTCAATCGTGTATTCGTAATCTTCAAGGAACTGCGCCCATCTCCAAATCTTCGTAGACACCTCCTTTTTTTGCATTGTTTGCTGGAACGCCAAACAGTCGGTTACGATCCTAAAAGCTACACCCAGAAGATAGACACGGAGCTTCTCTAACGCATAAATAATCGCCAGCACTTCTAGATCATAAATACAATATTTTTGTTCGACAGGAGTGGTCTTATGACTCAAGTAGTGCGTGGGGTGCAATTTATCATCATCGGGTGAACGCTGAAACAGTATGGCAGCTAAACCATCTTTACATGCGTCGGTGTGCAATTCAGTTTCATGGACACGATCAAAGACCTTCAATACCGGCTGATCAGTCAATTTTTCTTTCAATAATCTAAAGGCCTTTTGCTCCTCCGAGCCGAATTGAAATTCTTTGTCATTTTGAAGTAAATCGCTTAACGGTTTAGCTAGCAAAGAGTATTGATAAATAAATTTTCTAAAATAACCCGCCAACCCGAGAAAGCTTTGTACGTCTTTGGTTAATTTAGGTGTTGGGAAGTTTACAACAGCCAAAACCTTATCGGGTGAAGGATAAATTTTTCCATCTTCAATAACTTGGCCCAGAAATTCAACACGTTTCTTTAAAAGATGACACTTTTTCTCATTAATTTCTAAGCCTTATTCGCTGGCGACCTCTAACGTTGCTTGCAAATTCTCGAGCGCTTCTTGTACGTTTTTCGCTAAAACGATTATATCATCGAAGTAAACTGAAGCAATTCCTTGGTTAGCTAACGGACGGAAAATGTAATTAATAAACCGCTGGAAAACAGAAGTTGAAATGCAGAGCCCAAATGGCGTTTTAAGGAAAACGAATTGTTCTTTATGCGTTACGAAGGATGTGTACTTACGACTTTCTTGACTGACGTTAACATGAAAGAAACCGTTTCTCAGATCTAAAGTACTGAAAACCCGTGAGTTAATCCCCTTGTTAATCCGTCTATAGTCGATTTAGACGCGAGGACTACCATTTTTTCTTTTCGTTAGAACCACAGGACTTGCAAATTCAGATGAGCCAGGCTCAACTATTCCGTCTTTAATCCATTCATCCACTTGTTTATCCACAATTTCGCGCTAAGGAATCGGCAAGCGTCGAGGCCTAGTAAAAATAGGCTTATTTTCTTTCAAAGTTATATTTAATCTAACATCAGTACTCTTTGTTTGATTCGGCTTATAATTCAATAAAAGATCTTCGGCTTTCTCACATGCAAAAACATCGTCAATCGGACCAATATCAATTTCAATCTTTTCTGCTAATGTAATATTTGCTAGAAAAGTGTCTTGCGCGTACTTCGTAATCTCTACGCTGTTTTTATCAGCTCTAACTTCCGCTGTTGGTAAAATATTACGACCAATTATGCATTTCATCGGCATTGATTCTACAGGGACGACGTGTGGATCTAGATTATATGGTTCATCGTCTATTACAATTTCGGCTTGAAAAGAGCCTAAGGTCTCGACATTTCCGCCTCCAAATCCGGTGGCTTTGCATGGAGATTTGCTCAAGTTAACCGTTCTCATTTCTATCAAAGCATCTTTTCGCAATAAACTCAAAGCACTTCCGGTATCAACTAACGCTTTATATATATTTATATTATTTATTTACGCTTTATATAACAATGGTTTTTTGTTTTAGTACTTAGGAAATTAACTGTTTCTTCTGAATTCGACTGACTGGGAGTCTCCATCGCTTTACAATTCGGAGCAATGTGCCCAAGTTTATTACATCGGAAACATTTTGCGCCCTTTTCTTTGTTTTTACAATCGTTGGACACATGTCCCGATAATCCGCAATTAAAACAACGTTTATTATTCTTTTTTTTCGGTTCCAACTTCTTTTCATCTACACCGTCTTTCCTTTTAAACGACTGTAAATTTACTTTTGGACTCGACTATCTAATCTTTTCATAAGTCTTTAATCGCTCTTTGAACTCGCTAATATTTTTTGCGTAATATAAAACTGCTTTGTTGCTAACACTATCGCCTAAGCCCTCGATAACATAATCGAATAAAGCAGCAGTTTTAATATTTCCCCGGAATGCTATTTCGCGCATGATTAAAAAGTACTCCTGAACAGATTCAGTTTCTCTTATTTTTCTTTGTGAAAGCATTGCATGGAGCTGAGCACTCGATATCTTGGTCGAAAATTCTGTAAACAAAGCTGTCTTTAACTTTTCCCACGTAACGAGTCCCGACTCGCTTTGAATGAAAAGCTTAGCTAAACCTTTCAACGACCTTTTCGCGAAAATAACTTTCTGCAAATCTGACCACTGAAACAAGGAATCTGCGTCTTCGAAGTCAGCCAACCATCTCTCTATTGGAAAATTCTCATTACCGTCAAAGTCTCGAATCGTTTCCTCAATATCTTTAAAACCTAAGGAAAATTGTACAGCTTGTGATTCTCGCGGACCTGTCGGTATATTTTCTTGATAAGATTCCAAATTACCCCCACTTACTACTGACCCACCAGCGTCTTTGTCACCGTTTTCGTCTTCTGAGGTCTCAACATTATTTCTGTCTTTATCGTGCTCGGCTAAAGTATTTATGTCCATAAGCGCGCGAATAATATTTAGCCTCAGCTGCTCTTTGTTATCACGATAGCGTAAACCCAGAAAATTACCAATTGAGGTTAGGTCATTAACCGAAAAAACATCCGAGTAATCTAATTTTCTTCGGAATTCCTCTGATTCGTCCGAAAATTTAAATCCCGAGAACTCACGCAATTTGCTTCGATTTTTCCGATCGCCCTCTTCCTCAAATTTAAACTTATACAATGCACCTATTGCGCTGCGCGGGGCACTTTTTAACTGCTTCTGAACATGCTCGATTTGAACTATTTTCTCCATTTTATATTCATTCGAATAACAAAATTCGTATCACTATGAATAAATACAGAATACTTATCATTTACGCATTCGAAGATTCCGCTACTGATGCTTGCTGTTCGCTGCGCAATTTCGTCCTTGTTGTCGACCTCGTGTCGCTGCTGCAAATTGCGTCGTCCTTGCGCCTTTACAACTTGTGAAGAAAACGTCATCTGCTTTTCTCGTCTCCTTATATTCAGAAAACTGGCCGTCCGCCACTCTCTGGTCGTCTTTGATAATGAGAATAACCGTCTGCTACTCTCTGGTCGTCTTGTCGTGTAATGGACTCTTCCAACTTCGCCACCTTGCAACTGCGTCTTTTATTTTTGAGTTGTAATTTTATACGTCATTTTTCTTTGTAAAGTCACTCTTTTCACTTTCCACAGGCAGATCCCAGACGAGCCCCCAAAATTATAGGGATCATGCTCAAATAAAATACATTTTCTTTGAAATATGCGTATAATTAGAAAATTAGTGCACGAACGATACAAATGGTGATTACAAAGACTCCTCGTCTACAAATAACTCCAAGAGAGCCTTGCTCAGCTCAATCTCACACTTAATGCCTAAGGTGGCGCCACTTAGTACACCACGATTCAAATCTCAGAAAATTATAAAACTATTAATCCTACAATATTAAATCGTGTATTTTAAAATTGAGTGTTAGAACTAAAACCTTTAATAGTTAAACCGCTATGTAAAATGTATGTAAAATATTGGCAATTTAACAAAAATAACAAATTACTGAAAATTATTGTTATTCTTCTGCAAAGTGCTACAATTTTAGTTTAAGGTTTTTTAATTGACACATTTATTATCATAACTCTAATTTTATAATTCCTACGGCAATGAATGAAAAATATTTCAATGATTCGACAGAAATTTAAATTTCTCAATAGTTAATAATTAAAATTTCATAGCGAAAAAGCTCATGCCTTTAAATTAAGAAGTTATTCAATATACTCTATTCAATCGAGTTTGTAAGTGATCATTTAGAAAATTTTTGTGTTCTCTGTTTGCGATATTTATTTGTCACATTTAAAAGGTAGCGTGAAAAAGAGCCTAACCAACATTTTTACAATTTTGGAGAAGAGAATTCGAACTTTTTCTAAAATAGGTCCTGAGAATTTTTTAATTTTTTCGTTCGATATTCGCGCCTTTTCAACTTTAGACGGTCATGAAAGATCCAATTTTTAAATTCAAAATCGTAGAAATTTGCTTTCGAGATATTTAGTTGTAGAATCAATAAAAAAGGTTTAGAGGAAGACTACTATTATTCTTGCAACAAAATAAACCGAAAGTCTTTTTTGTACTTGAGAGATACATTCACGACAGGCTTTTTTCAACTCAAAAAGTGGATTGCCAAATCTTTTTTGCTTCAATTTCTGAACCGTTTATTAGAAAAGAAATGCTAAATCTTTATGGTCAAAATTTCTGAAATTCTTAAAACTCTTAAGATTTATTTTTAGAACCTTTATCTGGGATAGGGTGATGGGGGATCACATTTTCTCTCATCCTAATCCTTGAGTAAATGGCCATCTCGTCTAGACTCAATCCTTTAAGGTAGCGCTGACCATGCGGTGAAGCACGGACTATAAAAAGTCTTCCATTACACTTCACTATTTGACCCACACGAAATTCGCCGACTTGTGCTTCCGACCTTACATCTGGTACTACACCCACTGCTTCTATAAGAAATAATAAATGATTTTTATTACAAGATTAGAAAACAAGCAGGCGCGTCACAAGCGCACTTTTTTTTGTTGCTTTTCGCAATTTTGTTACTAAAATATAAAATTAGGATTTACACAAAATGTTTGTATTTCATAGAAAGCTTAACTTCAGAATTCATGTATAACTTGAATTACGAGACTGAATTTTCTAAAGAAATATAATTATTTTTGTCTGGCCGACATTTAGTCTGTAGAAAGCTTAAATGTTTAAGCTTTAAATGTGTAAAGAGCGTTTTTAATTGGAAGCTTCTAATATGTCCGCTAAGGGTTCAACATTTCCTTGCGCCTTTTTCCATATTACTTTACACGCTTTCCACACACTTATTTGTTGGTGGGAGGCGGACCTACAGTTTAAGGTGGGTTCCGAACCACCAAGAGCAACAGCCTTAAGTATTTAGAGAACCTTTTTCTGTAGAGGTACCGGTCCCACGATTCTCTGGAGATGAACAACTTCCTTGTTGGGCTAGTGTTTACCGCATGGGCCATCGAGGCACTTCGAGAGTGCGAGGCTTTAGCCCCCACGACCATCGTCGCACTTAAAACGTTTTTAATTTCATATTAGATATTCTTATATAAAAATTCATTGCGCATCATTTTTCTCTTAACAAAAAGTTTTACATTTTGCTAATTCGTATAATTTCTCAATGTAGCTTACAAGAAACAGTCTTTACTACTACTATTTTGAGAAACTTAGTTTTTTGTTTAAATTGAAATGAGAACAAATTTATTCCAGATTACGGCAGAATAAAATGACTTCAAATCCCCTATATCAAGTTTAAAAATTTCACCAGAAACAAAACCTGCAACATACTTACATTGTACATGAAGGAACGTATATTAAGTTGCGGCAGCATTTTCAAAGGGCAGAATCCGGACTAGTGCCGCAATTTGTTGCTAATTTGTTGCGCAAAAATTAATTTTGTCGTTCATGCCGTTTCCGAGAAACGCGTTGCGCCGTACCGTAATATTACGCTACGGCAGCAACATGCACTAACTCGGGAACGGAGAGAGTTATCGACATGCAGTTGGCGGCTTATTTTGTTGCTACTTTTTTCTGAAATACAGCACCACCCCTGGATCTCAAAACCCATCCCTAAGTTTCGAACTCGTCCACCCCTTGGCGGCATTACGCTACGGCAGCACCGGAGAGATATTTCGGGAACGGAGAGAGTTATTGACATGCAGTTGGCAGCTTATTTTGTTGCTATTTTGTTGCTGAAAGATAGCACCACCTTCGGATCTCAAGACCCATCCCTAAGTTTCGAACTCGCCCACCCCTTGGCGGCATTACACTACGGCAGCACCAGAGAGCTATTTCGGGAACGATATTCCTGCGATAGCAGTTTGCATAATAAAGTAGCTAAGGCTGCTGAGCCAATGACTCCTGATGATCCAATTTTCAATAAGCAGTGAGATGTCATTTTTAATGTAGATATGCACAATCGCGGAGATGTGGAGCCTGTTGACGGTCAGACACGCGTACTTCTTCTTCCTCATTTTGAAAGGTGATCACCAATTATATACTTTATAATTTCCCATATTCTTTCCAATTTACAGATAATTTTTGTATCTGCCTACTGCAATGAGGGAGACCTGATAATAACGCAATAATAATAATTGGTTCGTGGCTTTTTTCGACCCTCAATAAAACATAAATATTTTGGTTTTGTGGATGTGGGGTCCGTAAATGACGAAGATTTTTATTTTTCCATGTATAAAGCCGAAACGCCTCATTGCAAAAAATCTTTATCGCTTACGGACAAAGTTCTGACATATTTAAATAATGACATTCTTAAAATATTAATGTAAGGCAATAAAATATAGAATAAAATAATAAGTTCATTATTTCTAATTTCTACGGAGTAAGCAGAAAGAAATGGTTTAAAATAAATTCATAATACAAATTAATTTTCGATTTTTTATTGGATTAGTTTATTCACTGATATTTTTACAGCCTGCAATGCAAAGGAAATTTGCTAACATTTGAAATTGAAATATTGTTCAAAATATTAAACATTATTTCATCGCAACATTGCACGCTACAAAGCATAATTAAAATAGCAACTATATTATTGTATTACAGAGTGCAATGAAAACGAAAAATTTGTATCAATTAATAAAATTTTTTGTAGCTTTCAGAAATATTTTTCAAAGACTTGAACATTATTTTAATCTTGCACCTGAAATTTAAGGCACAAAGTCTTTGGTCATAATAAAATTATCAGAGATGCAGATTAAAATAATCTTCAAAACATTGAACATTATTTCATCGCACCATTGCACACTAGACATCCGCCGTACTTACATTTATGACAAAAAATACAAAATACAAAAAATACCAAAAATACTGTTAAAAGCAGAAAACCAATCATTTTCTACTTACTTACGCAAAATTGCAATTTTTAGTTCCTGTTTAATTAGAATGTTTTTTAAAACCTCCTTCTCCAGTTTAGCTTTTTCCTCAGCTTCTCTTTTTAATAAATTAATATAATCTAACTTTTTTTAATTAGGGCTTCACCCTCCTTAGAACGTTTTCTACATCTTTTGTTGCTCGTCTTCTTTTTTTTTTTGCTCGAGCACAATCTTGTCCAATCGACCCTGCTCCCTTCGTGTAGCAGTTGCTGCTCATGCCTTCCCCTTTGTGTTGCTGGAGTCGGAAGAAGTTCTTTTTTAAATCTTTGCAACAGAACGAATCTGCAAAGTAGGACTTATTCTCGTCCTCAGAATTTCTGGGTTCCAGTGGGACCCCTACTCCTTCACAAAGATGTTCAGGGCCTGATAGAAATTAATATGATTATGACAATCCTTACACAGTATCATATTAGGGTGCTCCAAAAATGCATTGCTGAATTTTTTTTACGAAAGAGGGCAAAGCACCCCCCAAAAAGTTTCCATTTCCTGACAGCGGAAATTCGTAATATTTTCTTTTCAACATTCGAATATTAACACGTGCCACCGAGCACTTCAGAATCCCATATAATTAACATGGGTATATTTTGAATTTACGAAAAATGGAACCTATGTTCCAGGGTTTCATCGAAACGTGCCAAGCCTTTAGGGATTTAGGAGTGTCTATGAGTGGCTGAGAAATAAAACCATACTAATAACTTTAATTTCCAACCCACCCTCACGCTCCCCACAAATTTTTCCTAACCCTAAAAAATTATTAAAAAGTACATCGTCATTTTTTAAAATTAAAAGTTAAATAAGAAAACAATTATATATTTAAAATTACTACGAATTTCTAACCAATTGCAATTCAATACCTAACAGTGAGTCGTTGTCGTAAGCATTCCACATTAGCTGAGATGTGTTGTCAATTATTTCTTTAACTTGCATTTCAAGAGGATCTTCTTTTAGGGGATTTCTTCCACCACCTGTTGAAAATAATGTGATGATTAATAAGTAATATACAAGCAAATAATAAATAATATTACAATTTTACTTTACCGGTTTTAAATTTTTCTTGACGTAAATTGCTGAAATGCTTTCAGGCATTCCCCATTGGCTTAGCTGGGTTGCCAATTATTTCTTTAACTTGCCTTGCAAGAGGATCTTCTTTTAGGGGATTGTTTCCACCACCTGTTAAAAATAATATAATGATTAATAAGTAGTATACAAGCAAATATTAAATAATGTTACAATTTTACTTTACTGGTTTTAAATGTTTCTTGATGTAAATTGCTGATAAGCAAAGACAGGTAGCGTCACGTCGTTCGTGTGCAATCGAGGTATATTTTGCACGTGAATGCAAGTTTGAAAAAACCAATCAGAATCACAATTACACGTGGGACGCGCGACAAGTTAATCATAGTTAAAACGCTGATTTAAAAATAATCATGATTAGCTAATCATGGATTCAATCACTTGGACGAAAACAAAACAACCAAGAGACTACGCGATCAAACATCGTGGGAAATATAAAATAATATTCTATATAAATAATATAAAAAAGAGAGGGTTGCGCTAACTTTTTGAATTTTTATCAAACATTGGCTGGCTAACGAACTTGACCTTTAGTTTAGAGTACCAAAGCAGTGTCCTACAGGCCAATCTAATAGATTTTTGTTATTCCAAAAGTTACCGAGCACACAGCCAAACAGATGCACATAGATACATCCATACATCTATATATACATGCAGCCAGCCAAAGAGATATACATGCTGATAAAAATATTCGTAAAAACCTGTTTTTCGGATGCAAGACGTCTCAAAACGTGGGCATTTGACAAAAACTGGGAGGGTCCAATTTTCCACAAATCTTTGAATATCAAATTTTAAACAATAATCATCATTACAAAGTTTTGGCTAATAGGTGGAAGCCCTTCTACCAACAGCTTGATCAGTTCATTTTCAAAATTGTTGAAAAAGGCTAACATTGTTAAAACAAAGGACGAGTTTGTGACCCTACTTCGCGTAAGCACCATGTGTGTACACATGATTTTTAAAGGTGTTCAAAATAAAAGTAGCTTTTAGGAGTAGCACAATTTTTTTATTTTTTTATTAAACACCTTGTTCACTGACTTTTCATGTCAATAGGAACCACAACGGAGCAGCGCGGAGCTTTCTTGAGACACTAAAACCAAATCTGGAGCGCTTGCAACTAAGCTATTAATTCTACTATTAATTCGGGGCCTATTAAAGTCCACGAGCGTAACACAACACTCGATATTTTCGTGATTTAATGCATGTCAATTGCATTTTTCCCAGCTTTCCCCGCTATTCCGACCACTTTTCTACTGGTCCTCACTTCAGGTGTATTAAGCTGACGTAACCACATCTTCGAATTAGGTTGAAACCTATTTCATAATTAAGGGCTCATTTAAGGCTAATT
>JAAAKG020140966.1:0-11974 GCA_010014905.2 Druon quercuslanigerum
CGATTTAACACCGTATTCCATTGGTCTGAAGTAGGTCGTTTTTTACCATCTTATTTAATGATTTAATAAATTTATTACCATAATACTCAGACAAATTAACATCGCTTTTAACATCGTTTTATTCGTTCTAAGTTTAATATCGATATCTCTCGGTCATTTTGATCCAAATTTGGTTATATTTCGTAAATCGAATTTTTATTTTTTCGACGCTCGAAAATCCTGTTTTTAATTTTTTCAGTTTCATTAGGAAAATAGTTTTTGATATCAGAAGATCAGAAAAGCGACTTAATTTATTTTCTATTAATCCATTTATCTTGATGGTTTGGCATCGGTGTTCTTCTGTAATTTTTATCTAGTTTTGGTTATATTTCGAAAATCTAATTTTTTCTGGTCTTGCGACTCTCGAAAATCACGATAAAATTTTTTTTAGGATTCATTAGGATAATAGATTTTGATAGTAGATGACCAGAAAAGGGACTTATCTGAGTTCAGTTAAAAAATTTATCGTCTCAGTTTGGTAACGGTGTTTCACGTTCTTTTTTTATCTAAATTTGGTTATTTTTCGAAAATTGATTTTTTTGTCTTTCAATACGGAATCTAATTCAATCTTTCGATTAGGAAATTTATCGGCTCGGTTTGGTAACGGTGTCGTGCCGTACATTTTTAATAAAATTTGTTTATATTTTGAAACTCTAATTTTATTCCCTTCCGACACTCGAACATCCTGTTTATAATTTTTTCGGATTTATTGAGATAATATCTTTTGATATTGAAGAGCAGAAAATGGATTTAATTTGTTTTTAATTAGACCATTTATCTTCTTGGTTTGTTATCGGTATTGTACATTAATTTTTATCAAAAATTGTTTATATTTCAAAAATTAATTTTGTTTGCCTTACATCCCTAAAAAAACTTTTTCTAATTATTTCTAGCTCATTAGGCTGATAGTTTTTTATAGCGGAAGGTCATAAAAGGGATCGAATGTAGGTTACATAAGAAAATTTAACATCTACGTTTAATAATGAAATTTCACAGTCAGTTTTATCAAAATTTGGTTACATTTTACAAATCTAATTTTCGAGTCTTCCGAGACTCAAACATCCGTTTATCATTTTTTTCACATTTTTTGGATAGTGGAAGACCACAAGAGGTACCTAATTTTTGTTAAACGAGACGTCATTCGAGATATTTTATATGTTATACTGATTTTTTTGCAGTTCGGACGAAAAAGTTTGAAGCAATTTTCTCAATCCTCTTCAACCTTTTTAATCCGTGTTTTAACCTCAAATTAAATTTTAATCTCAATACATGTGCTAATCGTTCTTCATTCATGCATCAGAACCAACCGTGTATCCGTGCCACCAATTCTCTCAAATGAATGGGACTTTTTGAATTCAATCCAATGAATGTGACTCAATCCGACATCAATCCTAATGGATAAGTGTGAATGTGAAACCAAACCGAATGATTCACACACCAATCGGAAAGAAACTTTCACTCTATCCGAGTGACAAGTAACCAATTCAGCCTAACTTTCATTCCTATAAAATCCGGGAGTATATATAAACTTGAAACCTAACATAACTTTTAATCATTTTCACACCGTGCGCTTAACACGATTGGGATATTTCTCTAAAAAACCAGGTCTGTCGCAGTTTTTTCGAAGAAGTATAGGTCCAATCCTGGGACAGCACTGGTTTTTTGGGGAAGTGTGTGCTATGTGGGTAATCCGATGAATCCGAAGCTCCTCCAAAAAATCTTTTGAATCCTTCTCAATTCTTGCACAAAGATTACCTTCAATCCGAATTAATCCGAGCTCACCATTCAATTTGTTCTAATCCGAATGAATCTATCTTCATCTGGAAAATCTCTAAAATCTTACGTTTTTCGCGTATATTTCAACGTTATCCGGAAATCTGAATATGTGTTAAGTTTCTTCAATATTAACATGAATTGTTATTTATTATTAGCTTGTTTTAAGTTTTTGCGCATGTGCCCATGGTTTTCGAGATAATTCTAAATTTAGATTTTTTTCTTTTGAAACTCCTTATGTTGGGTTAATTTGTGGTGGCTGAGGACGACCCATTGTATAAAACCCTGAATATTTTGTCAGTTTTCGCGTATCTCATCGTTTTCAAGATAACACGAGATTTTTATTTTGAAACTCTTTCCATTATACTAATTCAGGGTGTCCGATGACAATCCTGGAATAGAATAACCTGAAAATGTTATTCCCTTTCGCGTATCTCTACTTTACTCTGTTAGTTCAGGGTAGTCGAAGATCTTAATCAAACAGTGAAAATTTGATCACTTCTCCCGCACTTTTCACCGTTTTCAAGATAAATCCAAATTATACTATTTATTTAATTTTAAACCATTCTATTGGGTTATTTCGAGTTTGTCGAAAACAGTCCTGCTCTACAAACTCCTTAATATTTGTTTATTGTTCATGCATCTCTGATCGTTTGCTCTATAATTAAAAAAATTGTAATATTGATTATTTTTCACGCATGTTTAACCGTTTTCAAAATATGTAAATCATATTTCAGATTCTTAAGTTTATAAAATATATTTTTTTCTTCAGATCGGAGTTACCGAGAATCATCCCCCTTTTAAAAATGTTGTCTATTTCTGCTCCTCCCTCACCGTTTTTAAGATAACTGAACATTTATATTTTTTGTGGGGTATTTAAAAAATCATTATATTGGGCTATTTCGAGTTAGTCAAAAATAAAGTCCCTACTTAGGTTTCACATTTGTTTGACCGTATTAGAGATAACTAAAAATTTGTTATTAAAAAAATTTGTATTTATTCGTTTAGGTCGGTATGGCAGAGGATCACCTGCTTTAGCAAATCATGAAAATGTTGTCAGTTTTCGCTTATCTCTTACCGTTTTTAAGACAACTTAACATTTGCATTTTTCTTGTATTAAAAAAATCTTTTTATTGGGTTAGTTAATATAGTTAGAAAACAAAACCCTATTGCAAACACCTTAAAATTTTGGTATCAGGCGATTCCCTTCTTCCAAACGCTGAAAATGTTTTTTAATTTTCACGTATAATGGACGCTTTTAGAGATAATTCAAATCGTTGTATTGTTTCGAATTTTAAACTTCTGTTTACTGATATACGTCGAGGTTTCCACGTATCTCTCACCGTTTTTATGATAACTCAAAAAAAAATTATTTAAAACAAAATTTGTTTATTGGGTTAGTTTAGGTAGGTCGAATACAATACCCCTCTGTAAAAACCTTAACATTTTTTTCGGAAGAGATACCCCTCTTGGAATTCCTTAAAATGTTGTCAGTTTTCGCTTATCTTTCAGCTTTTTCAAGATAACTCAAAATTTTCATTTTTTAGGGGGTTTTTAAAATATATTTTTATTGGGTTATTTTGAATTGGTCGAAGATAAAACATATTTTTAAACCCCGTAAAACCTACTTAGTTTTCATGTTTCCATGCCCGCTTTAAAAAAAATCAAAATTTTGATTTTTTGAATGTTGAAAATTTGTTTACTGATTTGGGTTAGGGTGGCCAAGAAGAATCCGTCTTTAGTAAATCCTAACAATATTTTCAGTCTTCGCGTATCTCTAACCGATTTCAAGATAACTCAAAATGTTTATTTTGTTTTAAATTTTGAAAACATTGCCTTCCCTTTTTCCTCTGTTCAGAGAAACTAACGATGAGTTACAAGTACCTAATTCGTTATAGTAATTAGGCTAAACATTTTCACTCTTTCGCAATTGAGACTTTGAATTGGGAATTTAGGGAACTTGGGATGAATAGGGTTAAGGGACTTCGCATAAACTTAACCGAAGTGGATGTATGTTTCCAATCGCGCGCGTGAGCGCGCATATTCTGTAAAGCCCTGGCAAAAGATTCATATACAGCGCCAAGTATATGACTGACCAATACAGAATCGGATCTTCGCATTTCTGCATTACATTTTTCGAGATGGTGCGAGATATTTCGATACTCGATACGTATGATCTTTTTAGTATAGGAGATTAGAAAATTTATCGCCTGAGTTGGAAACGGTATTCTATTTATTCAAATTTTGTTATGTTTTGAAAATCTATTTTTTTTTATTTCGACACTCGAAAATCCTATTTATAATTTTTCTGATTTATTGGGATTATAGCTTTTAATATTGGAAGAGCAGAAAATCTATATTATTTATTTTCAATTTTACCGTTTATCTTATGGGTTGGATATCGATGTGGCAGGTTAATTTTTACCTCTATTTGTTCATATTTCGAAAATCTAATTTTGTTTGTCTGATGACCCTCGAAAATACTTTATCAAATTTTTTGTGGACTCATTAGGGTAATAGTTTTTAATGATGACAGGCCAGATCAATAGCTGAATTTCATCGTCAGTCTCATCCAACTTTGGGATTTGAAAAATTTAACTTTTTTGTCTTTCGGCAATCGAAAATCCTGTTTATAATTTTTTTCTAACTCATTAGGATAATAATTCTTGATACTGAAAGACCAGAAAAGGGACTGGTAATGGGTATAATTAGAAAATTTACTTTCTGGGTTTGTTAACGATGTTCCACGATCCGCTATATCAAAATTTGGTTGTATTTTGAAATTTAACAGTTTATTGTCTTCCGACAATTGAAAGGTTTTTTTTACAACTTTTTTAGGACTTTTGAGGGCCATAAATTGAAATAGAGGAAGATCAGAAAAAGGTCATTTTTTGGATCAATTAGAAATTTTTAAAATAAGGTTCTGGAACGCAATTCCGCAATGAAATTTCTCCACATTTGGTTGTCTTCCGAAAGTCGAAATTAAAAAAATAATAATAATTTGGTCTGACGCCTTGGGCGTAAATATTATAATATCAAAATACTAAATGATCATTTTTGTTCTGCTTAATTAGAAAATGTAACTTTTATGTTTGGGCGCGGAATTTCTGAATTTTATTCATTTGAAAAAGAGTATCTTATTTCCGATCAATAAATTGTTTTTTGAATAAGAATCATGACTCGATTAAGAGCTGAATCTAGAAAGGCGAATAATATTCTAGACCCAAATTAATAGAGAAAAAATGACATTATTATTATAACCTTATACGATGGAATTACTCTGTAATTCAGGAATAAAATTAGATGATAATATTTGTGTGCGTTATTCGAAAATTTCTTGGTGTTATCTAGAGACGAGTGTCCTTCAATGCAAAAGGAATAAAATTAATTTTTACTTGATTTTTTAAATAAATTTTTTAGAAAAGAAAGATTCTCAGGTATCAAAGAGAGAACACCTATTCTCTTGCGCTACTGTTTATACTTTCCTTGCCTTGATCAGGGTGCTGTATGAGTGCCGAAACGTTGGTAATGTAATTTTATTTTTTAATTTTTTATTTTCAATGTTCTTTTTTTGTGATTTGTTAATATTAATAAATAGGATAAAATATAAAAAAGAGAAGTAAGGGGATGTGGTTGATTGCTTTCTCATTTTCCTTTCCTCTCTTTTTTTTTATTTTTCTCTGAAATGTTTGTTTTGAACAGAAATTTTTTTCAGATTGCAATTGAAAAAATTTTTTTGTTAGATTGTTCGGTGTGGTCCAAAGTTAGGTCGTTGAATTTTTGTTTTTTTTCGGAGTTCCCATCTAATAGAAAAGAATCATATGGCTGGAAGCTTTATCGAATTGCAAAAAATAAATGTCACTTTGGGGATTAGTCTTCAACATCGATTGCATGACAATGGAGTCCTTCATCATCTGATTCAGAATCAGGTGGAATTAAACGTCGGCGAATATATTTGTAATGCAGAGAAGATATTTCCATTTTCCACCTGCGTCCGTTCCCATGCAAAAAAATAAAAAATTGCTCGACCGCATAATTGTCTTCGTTCGTGCCAACTTCCGAGCTTTTATTCCACTGTGGAAAATTTACCATGAAAGGACCATTTTTCGTGTCAGTCCCTCGACACTTTTCCGGTTTAACTAGTACCTATTTCATAGACTCTGCGTGTTTCCGGTACAGGACATTTTTTTTTGTACCTCCCTAGAAGTACATTTATGTTCGTATTGTGGTCAAAAACATTGCTCAGTATCCTCAGAACAGTACTTTATTCCTATATTAATTTTTCTATTGTCGTATAATCACTTGGAAACGTTCCTGCAAATCGAGTCAAATAGTCAAATCAGAATTTTTTTAAATTAATTAATGAAATAATTTATTTTACTTACTACTTCAATCGCGCGCTACCTGGACGTTTATTTTTTTAGTTTAAAAGGGAAAATAATTTAAAATTCTAAACACATAATTAGAGTAACTACTTATTTGTTAAAAAATTTTAATACTTAAATTTTAGAAAATTAGATTCGAGGAGAGTATTCTCAATTTTTTAAGGTTATATGAATATAATATTTCAAAGATTCTTGAGAAAATTAAAAAAGTGTTTTGAAGATTTCAGATATATTAGATTTCACCAAATATTAGAAAAAATTTGAATTAGCTTAATAGATATTTTACTATATTTTAAAATTCTTGAATATCTTTTTAACTGGCTCGAATTATTCCTATACTTATAAATAACCGTTAAAAACTTTTAAAAGTTGCCTTAAAAACTTCCAGATTTTTTGAAAACATAAAAAGTCCGACATACTAAAATTACCAACACCTAGAAATTCTCTTATTATAAAATTCACGAATTTATACAATTCAAGAAATTTAAGTAGTAAAATAATGAATAAAATAAATTATTTCCATTTGATAAAGATATTTTTTATCTTATTATTCATTTTTTATTTAATATATTTTATTCTATATTATACATTGGAAAAAATTTTATTATGCCAGAATTTTCCAATTTTGGAATTATAAGTTGTCGGCAGTTTTCTAAATTGATAAATTTTTCATTTCGACTATTATATTTTTCGGGAATTTTCCGTTGATAAGAATCTCATTTTTGTGAATATTTCAGTTGACACATTTTTAAAAATCTTTTGAAATGCTGTGAAATATTTTTTAATTTTTCTTAGAAATTAATTTTTTTAAATAAAAGATTATAAAAAATTTGCCCATTAATATTAAACAAATTCTTTTCTTATCTCGCAACCTTTTAAAATCATTAAAAAGCTTCTAAATTTTATTTTGAAATCTTCCAAAGTCTACATTTTTAAAAAAATTTTTTCAACTTTTTAAAATTCTTAACCATTCTTGAAATTTTTTCTAAACTTATAAATATCTTTTCATATTTTTATTCTTTTTTTTTTCTTTTTTTTATTCTTATGCAACGATTCGCATTTTTCTGAAACATTTTTTAAAATGCTGAAAAATTGAATAACTCTTTTTAAATGTTGAATATTCTTTTTAAACTATTTTAGTAATCTTCAAAAATAATTTTGAATTATCACTTTAAATTAATTTTTCAAGGTAAAAGACTAATTAAAATTCTCTCAGAAATCTTAAATTTTTCATTATTATTTCAAACCTTTCAAAATCTTTAAGAAATTTCAAAATTTTATTTTGAAACCTTTCAACATATATTTTATTTTAAATGTTTTAATTAAATTTTTAAATTCATTATTATTTTTGACTTTTTTAAAGACTTTTATATACATTTTAAATTGATTCTAATTCTTTTTATCCTGCAGATTTGAAGAAATTGTTTGAAAATCTTCCAGATTGTCTCTCGAAAGGTTCTAAAATATTTTAAAATATTATTGTTGAGTTAATTTTTGTGATAAAAAAACTGTAAAAAGCTTCTTAATTTTTCGTTTCAAATCTTAAAAAATTTACAATGTGTTTTGAATTATTTAAATCTTTTCAAATTTTAAATTGTTTTTGTAATATTTTTAAAACTTTTAAATATTTTTTTAAATAATACAAATTATTTTATATAGATATATATTGTGTAAAATAATAGATAAATTTTTTCTAAAATTTTGTAATCTTGTAAAGTTAAAAAGTTTTCGGTATTATCTCTTGAAATTTCAGGACATTATTTTGAATGTTTCCACCTTCCACTTAAAATCAATTTTCTTAAACCAAAAACCATACAAATTTTTTTTGAGAAATCTTACGATTTTTTTTATTAGTATAAACTTTTTTTTAGTAATTAAAAAGCTTCTAAATGTTTTTTTTAATATAATACAAAATCTACGCTTTGTTAGAAAACGATTAAATCTTTTTGAATTATTTTTTAAACTGCTTCAAAACTTCTAAATATTGATTAAAATCATACCAAATTTTCCTAATTTTTTTTACATCCTGCAAAATAAAAATTGTTTTGTATGAAATCTCTTGAATGTATGAACTTTTCCTAAAAGCTTGCAATCTTGAAAAATTAAAAAATGTTGCTTTTAAATTTTCAAATTCTGTTTCAAAATTTGACATCATTTTAAACGTTTTAAAATCGTTCCAACTTTTCACTTAAAACTTATTTTAAATGATTGTTCAAAAGCTTTCTGGTACGTGAAATAATTTGAACATTGACTTTATTTTTGAAAAGTAAAATACTTTTTAAAATAAGGTTTTCGCAATAAACTTTAAAAAAATAGGCGACTTTGATCAATTAAAAAAACTAATAGTTTACAGTTTGTATATCTAGTAAAAGTTAATTTAGAAAGTAAAACATTTTGAGGGGCAAAATCTCATTAACATTAATTTTGTATTCAAACTCGATGAAGTACATTTGGAAAACGACCTAATTGAATCTACATATTTTTTGTTGGCTTGATTATAGATTATGGTTATCATTGTAGGACAAAAAAATTTGGTTGGGCCAACTAAATTTTTGGTGGTTTTAACCAAGACTTTTGCTGCATGAAGTATTTAGTTAATTTAAACAAACAATTTAGTTTGGTCAAGCAAATATTTTGTTGAGTCAACCAAAATTTGTTTGATTTCACAAAATTTCCATGTAAATTCAAGAAAACAGTTATTTTTCGTTTCAGAAAAAAAATCTGAGTGCAAGAACACACAACGTAATGAAAATTAAATTCGCGAGTCGAAATTAATTGCTAATGGGGATAGCTGCTTGTTTCCAAATTTATTAAGCCTTTATCGCATTAAATATTTTAATTGTATTTGAACGTTTACAACTTTCATTATATAATAAAACTCTTTTTAGATTTTTATATCATAATTTTTCAATTTGCTCAATGTTTAATTATGTTTAGTAATAAATTTATGATTATGAAAGAAATGTATAGGTAAATAGTATAAAGCCATTTTGTAAAATTAACAAACTCATTTTCAAATTTTAATAGTATTTTTTTCACTTTTTAAACTTTTTTTATTCTGATAAAGTTGAAGCTAATGTCAAATTAAACAGAATATTTATACTTGTCAAATAATGTTAAATCAAGCGATAAATATATTTAATTAAAGAGTTCAATGTGCAAACGTTTATAATTTTCTGTAAATTGTCGTCCCGAAAATTTGTAAAAGTGGAAGTACTAGTCGTCCCAAATCCCAAACTTTTTGGTCCAAAAGACTTCGTTCCAAATTTGAAATTTTTCAAAATCGGAGCAGAAAACAAATTCTGAAAGAAACCATTTTTTTTTTATTTAAAATTAAACAAGCTTTCGGAAATGCAACCCCTTTTTAACCTTTAGGGAATACATAACCTTTTTTCATATTATTACAAAATGCCTTTTCACCCTGTTTTTAAGAAAAATCCCCTTTTTTCGTTTTGCGACTAAATGCAAACTAAACTAATAGAATTTAATAAGAAAATCCAACCATTTTTTATTGAAAATAAAATTTTTTATTCAAAATTCGACTTTGTAAGTTGAACATTTTGCAATTTACTTAAATATTCAACTATTTTGTAGAAGATTTAATTATTTTGTTGCAGATTTAATTGTTATTTTGAAAATTCAACTATTTTATTATAAACTTATCTTTTTTAAGACAACATTCAACTATTTTCTTGAAAATTACCATTTTTATAAATTTTATATTTTTTTCGAGAAAGATTCAACTGTTTTGTAAAAAAATTATTGTGTTTGGCTTGAAAATTCAACTATTTGATTGAAAATTAACGTTTTGTATTAAAAATTCGTACTTTTTGGTCGAGAAGTCAACTATTCAGTTAAATTTTAATATTTTTGTTGCAAATTAATATTTTTGGGTTTCAGACTCAATTTTATTATACAAAATTCGTCTTCTTGGCTAATTCGTATTTTCGGGTTAAAAGTTCAATTCTTTGATGTTAAACATTATACTATTTTATTGAAAAATCGTCTTTTTGTGTCGAAAGTTCAATTATTTTGTAAAAAATTTATATTTTTGAGTTGTAAATATGACCGTTTTGTTTGACATATTTGTTTTTGTTTGTTTAAATTTCCACTATCTGGTTGAAAATTCAAATGGTTCATAATTATTTGTCTTTTTGTCCTGAAAATTCAACTATCTAGTTCAAAGTTACCTTTGACCTGTTTTACCTTATTTGGTGGACAATTCAACTATTTGTTTAAAAATAAACATTGTTTTTGAAAATTCAACAATTTGGTTGACAATTTAACTATTTTGTAGAAATTTGCGTCTTTTGACTTGAAAATTCAGGTTTCGTAAAAATTTAACTATTTGGTTAAAAATCAACCTTTTTATTGAAAATTCAATTGTTTTTAATAAAATTAGTCTTTTTTGGATGCATGGAATTATTTTGGATTTAGGATAAAAATATTTTCTGGATCAAATATCCACTATCACATTTTTCGTTTAGAATTCATCTTTTTGGTTGAAAAATGAACTCCTTGGTTGAGGGTTGAACTACTTTGTTGAAAATTCATTATTGGTTGAAGATTCGTCGTTTTAGTTAAAGATATAACTATTTTGTTAAAAAATTAATTTTTGTTTTTGCAAATTCATCTATTCTGTAGAAATTTTTCTTCTTGGCTTGAAAGTGTAATAGTTCGGTAGAATTATTTGACCATTTAACTATTTTGTTCAAAATGCGTTTTTTATAGTTGAATTAAATTTCTTTTTATTTAAAATCAAAAGAAATAATTTTTTTGATTGAACATTCAACTAATTGGTTGATAGTTAAATTACTTTTTTAAAAATGTATTTCTTTGCTTGAAAATTTATTAATTCATTTCAAAATTTAGGATTTTGTTTCAAGCTTTCTTTACTTGAAAATTAATATGTCATAGTTAAATATTCAACTATTTTATTGAAAATTCATGTGTTTTCATAAAAATTTGTATTTTTTGGTAGAAAACTATTCTGTGGTCAAAAATTCATTTATTCTGTTTAAAGTTTGATAATCGGTCTTTAAATATTACAAATTTAAAGCGTTTTGATCGTAACTAAATATGTTAACTACTTTAATTTTGTTAACAAAATTGCATGCCCTTATTTTCTTCATCACCCTATTTCCCGTATTTTGAGAGCACTTTACACCCTAAAGTCTGAAAGCACCTGTCTTTCAGATTCCAGTAACCAAAAAAACATTGATTTTACCTTGAAATCCAATTATTGCGAATAATATTTCGTGGTTTTGTGGTTGTGGTAGCGATCGAGGTCATATTAAATTTGCGGCGTTCTTAATCTCACACCAAAAGGTAAATTCCTTTAATTTTTATTTTCTCATCTCCGGTTCTCTCTGTACTTGAACCTCAAAGAAGTACAATATTATTCGAATGCGTTTCTCGACTCCCTGAACACTTGCACCCTCTTTGCCATTCTCTGTATGGCTCAAGTGTATTCCTCACACTTATGCCAAGTTGCACAACTACAAAGACACAGTGTAATTGCAATTGCACCGCGAAGGCTGCGTATTTATCTATCCTTGTGTCGCAAATTGCGAGCTATCTTATAACCACCGCAAAACTAAAAGTTTTCTCCTGAGAGAAACGATATTAAATTCTGAGAAAATGTACGAAACCCACACCCCAAGAAGCCTCGAGATGCGAGGATAATCATCGAATCTCTTCCAAGCCAAAGCGATTCTTCCCGAGCTACAATTGGAAAAGTTTAAACAGAGTTTAAATCCATCAATAATTCATACGAA
>JAAAKG020140967.1:0-11973 GCA_010014905.2 Druon quercuslanigerum
CATTTTTAATCAAAAAATATAAATTTTCAGCAAAGAGTTAATCAACCACGAAACTGATGCATTTTTACCCAATAAAAATGTGATTTCAGACCAAGAAAATTATGTTTTTTTTTACTAAAAAAAGAAAGTTTTCAACAAACAAAATCAATATTTAAAAAATTGGAAAAGTAACGTTTTCAGTTTGAAACTTAATTTTAAACGAAAAGGGTTTTTCCCTAAATAGTTAAATTTTCAACAAAAAAGATACATTTTCTATTCAAAAAGAAAAAATTCAAAAAAATAAAAAATTTAGCTACTCCAGTCTAATTTCAGTTTCTTTATTGATTAAAAATTCAACAATTGATTTACAGTTAAATTAATTAATTTCAAAATTAATTTTTTGTTGAAAATTATATTTTTTAATTGAAAATTTAACTATTTCAGTTTACCTACAAAATTTATTTTTTTTAATTGAAAAATTCGTCTTTTTTATTGTAAAGTATATCTATATGATTTAAAGTTGGATTAGTTTGTTAAAAAATAATTTTCTTGGTTGAAAATAATATTTCTAAATTTAAACTTTAAAATAAAATTAAAATAACTAAAATAAATTTTTGTCTAAACGGTTGAAACTTCAAGCCAAAAGACGAATTGTCTCTACAAAAATTGCATTTTTAAACAAAAAATATGACTGTTCAGCAAAAAATTAATTAACAACGAAACTGATGCATTTTTACCCAACAAAAATGAAATTTCAGACCAAGAAAATTATTTTGTTTACAAAAAAAGGAAAGTTTTCAACAAACAAGATCAATCTTTAAAAAATTGTAAATTTTACGTTTTCAGTTTAAAAATTATTTTAAACAAAAAAGACTTTTTCACTATTAAAAAAGAAAAAAATTTCAACAAAATACGTGAATTGTCATTAAAAAAAGATGATTTTTTAACCAAAAAGGTTAGATTTCTATAAAAAGACGATTATTTAACTCAAAAAAATAAATTTTGAACCAAAAATAAAATAATTAAATTTTGAGTTGAAAATTAATTTTAATTAAAAAAACAATTTTTCAACAAATTATTTAAATTTTTAAAAAATTACATAAGTTTTCAACCAAACAGTTGAACTTTTAACTAAAAAAGATGAATTTTTAACTTAAAACAGAACAGTTACATTTTCAGTTAAAAAAATTAAAATTTAACCAAATAAAACATATCTTAAACAAAATAATTAAATTGTTAACATAATAGTTGAACTTTCAATCTAAAAAGACAAATTCCTAACAAAAAAGTGTCATGGTTTATATTTCAATCAGAAAAGAGAAAATTTATATATAAAAAAAAAGAATTTTAAGACCAAAAAGACAAATTTTCAACAAATTACGATTTTTCACTCAAAAAGGAAATCAAATTTTGTCTAAATTGTTGAACCTTCAAGCCAAAAGACGAATTTTCTCTGCAAAAAATGCATATTTAAACAAAAAATATGACATTTCAGAACAAAATTAAAAAATAAATTTTCAGACCAAGAATTTTTTTTTAACAAAAAGGAGAGTTTTCAACAAACAAGATCAATCTTTAAAAAATTGGAAAAGTTACGTTTTCAGTTAAAAAAATAATTTTAAACAAAAAAGGCTTTTTCACTAAACAGTTAAATTTTCAACCAAAAAGATACATTTGCTATTCAAAAAGAAAAAAAATTCAACAAAATTAAAAATTTAACTAATAAAGTTTAAAATAAAATTAAAATAAATAAAATAAAATTTTGTCTGAATTGTTAAACCTTCAAGCCAAAAAACGAATTTTCTCTACAAAAATTTCATTTTTAAACCAAAAATATGACCGTTCAGTAAAAAATTAATCAACCACGAAACTGATGCATTTTTACCCAATAAAAATGAAATTTCAGACCAAGAAAATTATTTTTTTTTTCACCAAAAGAGGAGAGTTCTCAACAAACAATATCAATTTTGAAAAAATTAGAAAAGGAACGTTTTTATTTAAAAAATAAATTTTAAACAAAAATGGCTTTTTCACTAAACATTTAAATTTTCGACAAAAAAGATACATTTTTTATTCAAAAAGAAAAAAATTCAACAAAATAATACGTAAATTTTCAATTAAAAAAGATGAATTTTTAACCAAAATTGTTAAGTTTCTATAAAAAAGACGAATATTTAACCGAAAAAGATAAATTTTAAACCAAAAATAGACTAATTAAATTTTTGGCTAAAAAATTATTTTTGATTTAAAAAATAAGTTTTCAACAAATTATTTAAATTTTTTAAAAAAGTAGATAAGTTTTCAACCAAACAGTTGAACTTTCAACTAAAAAAGAAGACTTTTTAACTTAAAACAGTACAGTTACATTTTTAGTTATAAAATTAAAGTTTAACCAAATGAAACATATCTTCAAAAAAATATTTCAATTTTTAACCAAATAGTTCTATTTTCGAATAATTGGAAAAGATACGTGAAAAAAATTACGTTAAAAAAGTTACGTTAAAAAATTATTTTAAACAAAAAAGGCTTTTTCACTAAACATTTTTAACAAAATACGTACATTTTATTCAAAAAAGATGAATTTTCATCAAAAAATAGAATAGTTAAATTTTCAGTCATAAAATAAATTTTCACAGAAAAAAACACACTTTCAAACAAAATAGTTCAATTTTCAACCAAACAGATGAATTTTAAACCAAAAACATTAAGTTTCTATAAAAAGACGATTATTTAATGCAAAAAGATAACTTTTGAACCAAAAATAGAATAATTAAATTTTTAGTTAAAAAATTAATTTCTATTTAATAAAACAACCATTTTTCAACAAAGCAATTAAGTTTCCAAGAAAGTAGATAAGTTTTTAACCAAGTAATTTAACATTCAATTAAAAAAGATAAATTTTCAACTTGAAACAGAACACTTACATTTTCAGTTTAAAAAACTAAAATTTAACCAAATAAAACATATTTTCAACAAAATATTAAAAATTTTAACCATAAAAATTAATTTTTTATCAAAGTCTCATACTTTTAGCTAAAAAAAAAATTCAACCATAAATACAGTATATTAATTTGCACTGAAAAAATAAATTTTCAACCAAAAACAAAACAATTTCATCAATCAAAGATTTTTCACTCAAGAAAGAAATGAATTTTTATCTAAATTGTTGAAAGTTCAAGCTAATAAAAAAAAGTTCTCTACAAAAATTGAGTTTTCAACAAAAAATATGACTTTTCAGAAATAAATTAATTTTCCAGGTAACTGATGCTTTTACAACAAAATACGTGAAATTTTATTAAAAAATTATGAGTTTTTAACCAAAAAGATTAAGTTTCTATAAAGAAGAAGAATATTTAAGGCAAAAAAATAACTTTAAAACTAAAAATAGACTAGTTAAATTTTGAGTTAAAAAATTAATTTTTAATTTAAAAGAAAAACACTTTTTTAACAGATTATTTAAATTTTCAACCAAGTAGATGAGTTTTCAACCAAGCAGTTGAACTTTCAACTAAAAAAGATACATTTTCAACTTGAAACAGAACAGTTAAATTTTCAGATGAAAAATTAATTTTAAAATAAAAAAGGGCTTTTCCACAGAACAGTTATAAATTTTTAACAATGTAGTACAAAATTCATCCCTTTAGTAGAAAGTTTCACTTTTAGTTTTTTTTGGGGTTAAATATTTCACTATTTTGCTAAAATCAGTTGTTTTTTTTTTGGTGGAAATTAATTTTGTTAACTAAAAATAGAACTATTGGATTCTTGATAAAAAGAAAATATTTTTTAGTAGAAAATTCAACTACTCGATTTAAATTTAGATTACTTTATCAGAAAACCATTCTTCTGGTTGAAAATTGATCATTTATTCGAAAAGTTACCTATTTAGTTGAAATTTTACTTTTTTTGTTGTTGTAAATTCCTTCTTCCTTTGGTTGAAAATTTATCTTTTTTTAGTTGAAAATTTAAATAATTAATTTAAAGTTGTACTACTTTATTGAAAATCAAATTTTATTTTTGTTTGAAGATTTATATCTTTAGTTGAAAATTATATTTTTGAACTGAAAATTTATTTATTCCAGTTTCTGTATAAAATTAATCTCTTTTAGTTGCAAAATTCTTGTTTTTGGTTTTAAAATTCATCTATTCATTTTTTCGCGGAAAAAATATTTTTTTTAGTTAGATATTCAACTACTTGATTTGAATTTGAAATACAATTTTAAAAATTAATTTTTTTGGTTGAACATTCATCATTTTAGTAGCAATTTCATCAAAAAAAGATGAAATATTTCTACTGGAAAATATGAACTTTTAAATGAAAATGGCGAATTTTCAGAGAAAATTTTTTTCATCCAAAAAATATTTCAGTTGACATATCAGCAACAAAAAATCAAATAATCCAATTTTCAACTAAGAAAGATTACTTTTCCATAAAAAATAGAATAGCTCATTTTTCAATTAGAAAACTTAATTTTTAAATAAATATTCAAAGAAATAATGAAATCCTCAACCATAAACGATTACTTTTAATCAATCAGTTGAATTTGAAAGCAAAAAGACGAATTGTTAACTAATAAATATCAAGTTTCTACCGAAACAGGACTACTTAAATTTTCATTTTAAAAATTAATTTTGAACAACAAAAAATAAACGAATTTACAACAAAAGCAGTAGAACTTTCAACTAAAACCATAAAATTTTTAATTTAAACAGAAAAGTTACATTTTCAGTTTAAAAAAATTAAAATTTAAACAAATAAAGCATATTTTAAAACCAAATATTTTAATTTTTAAACCAAAAATTTTTAAGTGGTTAAGGTAAATTTTGAACAAAAAAAATAAACGAAGTTACTGAAAAATTAATATATTTTCAAGCAGAGATAAGTTTTCAGTCAAAAAGATGAATTTTTGACGAAAAATAAATTCTTTTGAACCCAACAAAAAAAAAATTTCAAGAAAATAATTTGCAACGAAAAAAGCAACTAATTTTCAGAAAAATAGTGAAATATTTAATTAGAAAAAAAATAATTTTGAAGCAAGTAGTTTAACTTTAAGCCAATTATTTGACTTTTCGACTTCAAAGATAAATCTTTAACCAACAAATATCAATTTTCTACCAAAAAAGATGAATTTTAAAACAAAATACATAAATTTGCAACCAAATAGTTGAATTACCAACTAAAAATTATGAATTTTTAACAAAAAAATTCAATTTTTAAACAATTAAAGGAATTCTTAAAAAAGTTCAATTTCAAAGTAAACAGTTGAATTTACAATCAGAAAAGATGAATTCTGATTAAAGTAATCAATAGATGAATTCTTTAAATTAAACCTAAAAATTGTTAGCTAGATATTAATTATTTAAATTTTCAGTCAAGAAAATTAATAATATACTGAAAAAACACGATTTTTAACAAAATAGGCCAATCTTCAACCAAATAGTAGAATTTTTAAATAAAACAGACGAATTTTCAACAATAAACCAACATACATTTTAAACTAAAAAAGATGAATTGTCAACCAAAAATGAAAAAGTTAAATTTGCGGCTCAAAAAATTCATTTTCAAACAAATAGTTGAATTTTCAACCAACAGTCATAAACTTTCAGTCAGAAATGGATTACCTTCAATTTTCAGTTAAAAAAATTTAATTTCCGGATAAAAAAATCTTTCACTGAAAAACGAATAGTTTAATTTTTAATTTGAAAAATTAATTTGCAAGCACAAATAAAACAAATGTTTAAAAAAATAGAAAAATTCTCAATCATTTTCATTCAATCATTCATTTAAATTTAAATTTATTATAATTTATTTAAATTTAAATTGATTCATTAAAATGATCAATTTTGTACAAAAACTGAAATAGTTAAATTTACAGTTAAAAATATTAATTTTCAACAACATAAAAAAACGAATTTTTATCGAAATTTTGGCATTTTCGACGAAATAAATGATTCTTTAAACAAAAAATATAAATTCTCAACGAAAAATGTAAAAGTTAATGTCTGAACCAAATCAAAAATTTTGAAACATAACAAAATAATTTGAAATAAATTATTTTAATTTTAAACCAAGTAGTTAAATTTTTAACAGAAAAAGATAAATTTTTATTAAAAATGAATAATTTCCAAGCCATGAAAGATGGAATTTTTAACTAAATACTTAAATTTTCAACTAAAAAGACGAAATTTCGACTAAAATGATGAATTGTCAATTAAAAAATTAACTTTAAAAAAATTAGTTTTCACGAAAAAGTACATAGTTCTATTTTTAGAAAAAAAATTAATTCAAAAACTTATTTTTTAGATAAAAACGATCGATTTTTAGCCAGAAATAGATTGATTAATTTTTTAATTCAAAAAAATAAATTCTTATTTTTAATTCTTAATAAATTCTTAAAATTAAAAAACTTCATACATGAATTTTTTACCAAGAACGATCAATGTTCAATCAATAATGTAATAGTTAAATTCACAACATACAAAAATTAATTTTAACCAAAGTTATGCAATCTTAAACCAAAAAAATTAAATTTTTAAGAAAAAAGAAAAGAATTTTGAGCAAAATAGTGCAATCTGAAACCAAAAAAATAATTATTTTAAAAGCATTTCAACTTTTAACCAAACAGTTGATTTTTTAACCAAAAAGTATAAATTCTCAATAAAAAATTTAGTACTTGAAGTTTTAACTAAAAACTTCAATTTTTAACCAAAAATTAAATAGTTAAATTTACGAAAAAAAATTAATTTTTTTCCGAGCAAAAAAAATAATTTTCTACCAAAATTCACAATCTTAAACAAAAAAATTATATTTATAATTATAAAAAATTATATTATATAATTATAAATTCTCAATGGATAATTTTAATAGTTAAAATTTCTACTCAAAACAATCAATTTTCAATGCAAAACCGAATAGTTAAATTTTTAATTTACAAAATTAATTTTTTAACAAAAAAAAATGTCAGCAAGATAGTACAATCTGAGATTAAAAAATTAATTTTTAACAAAGAATTCCAACTTCGAACCAAGCAGTTGAATTTTCAACAAAAAATATTAATTCTTAATTAAAAACTTAATAGTTGAACTTTTAACTAAGAACGATCAATATTAGACTTAAAATTGAATACTTAAATTTACAATTTAAAAAAAAATAATTTTATAACAAAAAAACCTTTAAAAGTAAAGGTTCTTAACAGCAGATGGAAAAAGAGTAATTCTTTTTTTAAAGGGGTAATTAATAAAAATAATAAAAACTAATAAATTAAATTTAAATTTAAATTAAATCTATATTAAATAATTATATTTTTGTTCCCCTCTGGTAGTTTGACGTAGTTTTTGAACGTTCCCAGAGAAAAAATAAATAAAAAATAGAAAAGTTACTTACGAGAGCGTTGTTTTGATCGTTGGGGCTAATTATCACAACGATACTGTCTTTATTTTCTGCAAGAGGTCTCGCTTGTGGTCCTAAATTTTCCAAATTGGTCTGCGAAAGCTGAACACTTGTGAAAGGGATATTGATGCTTTTAATTACGGATCCTCTGTCAAATCTAGGCAAGAAAATTTTAATTTAATAGAATTTTTCACAACTCATTTGGAAATAATTATAAAAGAAATTTTCTTACTGCGTGTTGCTGCGAATATCGACAATTATTAATTTATCCGGACTCTCGTCGAGTATTTTCAAAAAATCTTCTACACTGATTCTGGGTATTCTTTCAGTTCCTGGTTCGGGTTCGGTCCAGTTCGCGGCCTAATTTTAAAAAGATGTAACATTATTTTCTTGTCTCACTTTACGTGGTTCCAGAACTCAGAGATATTGTTCTTAATTAACCCCTTGAATTTATTATTTTACTTTTAATATGGATGTTTCGACTTCTCCTTTCATAAACTTAATTATGAATTATTAGGATCTATCGATCTTTTTAATTTGCCCTGCTCAGGAAATTGGTACTGAGTATACGAATTACTTTATTATTAACCCAGATCCCAAAAGATATTTTGTCTACAATTTCCGGTTCCCAATTGTTGTTGAATCTGACTTAACTTTTTTCTACCCTTAAACCTTCAATCAGAAAATAATACTTCATTACAAACCCTTTTGGCACATAGTTGTCGCTGAGTTCTGGGTCCACAGTAACTTGCTACCGAAACTTTTTCATTGAGCTCATGGTATTGCAAAATTTATAACAGCATATATTTTTGGGATGTGAGCCCACAGAAGCGAGAGACGGAATTTTGAACTTATTTTGCGCGTGACTAGATGGTAATCATTAAATTATACTCAATTAACAGTCTCATTTTTATATGTTTCCTTGATTGGAAAGCAGAATTTTATTTACGGCTTTTCCTCCCTGTTCTTTTTTTATTATTAAGGAGAAGACAGAGAGTTTCTTCTTATAATTTATTAAACCCGTTTATTCTTTTTATTCTCCTGTTTTAGCACCTCACAGCATTGGTCCTTGTAACCACAAGTTGCCAATGCTGACTAGGTCCAAAGAGTTTTCTGATTTAAATTCAAAGCATGGATCGTCACCCCTTAGAAAGTCAGCTTTACTTTTTTTTTTAATTCCCTTTTTATTTCCAAACAGTATTGGTCCTTGCAAAAATGCAAGTTGCCAATCCTGACTAGGCCTGAGGTTCACTAATAAGTTAAGGAGTTGTATATTTAATAATTCAAAGACCTCACAGGGGGCGTTCACATATTACGTAACGCATTTTCTAGCCATTTTTGACCCACCAACCCCTCTACGTAACGCTTTTTCTACAGTAAATGTATGTAACTTTAATATAGGCTCTGCCCTATAGCAGAACTCCCTCCCCCCATATGCGCGTTACGTAATATGTGAACGCTCCCACAGCATTGGTTCCTGGATGATCCAAGTTGCCAATACTGACTAGGTTGTGAATAAAAAAAAAAACGAAGAATGAATTTAAAACTTTCTTTCTGAAGAAGGACAGACCCAATTGTAAATAAATTTTCGAAGCTTTCACCTCTGTCTTCTTACCTTTTTCTGCCGTAGTTTCGCGGTTTCTAACGTGTGAATGGAAATCTATGATCGCACGAGGAGAGTCGAAAGCCAAACGGGTGCCACTCGCTAGTGCCTGGCGTCGACAGTCGACATGATGTCCCTACTTATCATGATTGCGCACGCAACCGCACCTGTTTCGCAAAGCGTTATTTGAGACTTATGTAACATTTTCGCCGAGGAATTTGCAAGTCATTGCAGGATCGTGCTTATTTTTGGTTTCGCCCGCTCTTGCTTCACTTTCCCGAATATAACGTATTTTATTTCTAGATGTTTATACTGAACCGTTTCAAATAAAATTAAAATAAATTAAAAATAAATAAATAAATAAATTCAAATACAAAACACTTTAAATTCCTACGATTTCAAGCTTGAATATATTGAATTGTCAATACAATTGTTTAATTTTCAACTAAAAAAGATTTTATTTCAAACAGTTGCAATAACAACAAAATAGATAAACTTTCCAGGAAAAGAGACGAGTTTTCCAAAAAAATAATTAAATATTTAAGCAAATAGTAAAATTTGTACAACAAAAAGACGAATTTTTTCGAAAGCAGTTGAATTTTTATTGAAAAATTTATTTTGTAATCAAGAAAGATAAATTTTCAACCAAGAAGGATGACTTTAACAAAATAGTTTATTTTTCGAAAAACAATTAGATTCTGAACAATATGTTAGAAAAAAAAGATTGAAACTAAATCCAGTATTCGAATTTTGAAGAACAAACAACTTTTTTACTTTCCTATCAAGAAAGATGATTTTCCAACAATAGAGTAAAGTTTTTAAGCTAAAAAGTCGAATTTTTAAGAAAAAAATGGACTTTTAAATCGCAAAAGTTGAATTTTTTAAAACAAAGATCATTTTTATTAAAAAAAGGATTAATTTTGAACAAGATAGTTTGATTTTCAATCAAAAAGTTTAACTCTCTGATCAAAAAGACGATTTTTCAACCAAAAAAATTAATTTTCTACTAAATAGTAGAACATTTAACCAAAAATTATGTCTTTAACAAAAAAGTAAAATTTTCCAGAAATAATTAGATTTATAACCAAAACATTTAAATTAAATTGTATATTAAATCAAATGGTTGAATTTTTAAATGAAAAAGATAAAAATTCAATTGAATATTTGAATTCTTGAGACAAAAAGATCAACGTCTTAGAAGCCAGTTAAATTTTCACAAAAAAGTTCTTTTTCAACCAAGAAAGATGATTTTTCAACAAAAGACTCAAGTTTTTAGGCCAAAAAGACACATTTTTTTAGAAAGCATTGGACTTTTAAAACAAAAAAAATTTTTTAATAAAAAATATAATTTTGAACAAAAAAGATAATTTTTAATGAAAAAAGATGAATTTTTAACACGATAGACGACTTTTTAAAAAAATACATTAATTTTCTGCTAAAAAGCTGATTTTTTAATTTATACAATATATAGAATAAAGTTTCAACCAAAAATGGAATATTTAAGTTTTCACATAAGAACTCTAATAGCAAAAAAATTGACCAAAAAACAAACAAACTTTCAACAACATTTTTTAATCTTCAATTAAAAAGTCAAGTTTTTTACCAACATGGATGACTTTTCTACGATAACAACATTGTTGAATTTTCAACCAAAAATTATTTTCCAGAAATAGTTAAATTTTTAATAGAAAATAGTTCAATTAAACTGAATTTTCAATCAAATGGTCGAATTTGCAAATTACAAAGATTACAATTCATTTAAATAATTGAATTTTTAAGACAATATGGACAATTTTTTAGAAGATATTTAATTTTTTAATAAATTGTTACATTTTCTACCAAAAAGATTAATTTTTTTACTAATAAAAAATTGAATTTTCAACCCAAAAATGTGATTTTTTAACCAAGAAATTTAATTTGCAACCAAATTTTTTAATTTTCTACAAAATAGTAGAATTTTTAACATAAAAGTTTATTTAAAAGCAAATAGTTAAATATTCTACTATAATTATCAATCCTTAATAAAAAGAAACTCGGAAAACAAATAATTTTCAACGAAACGTCTAACAGTTGATATTTTAATCAAACAATTGCATTTTTAATAAAAAAGGATCAATTGTCAACCAAGAAGATGAATTTTCAACCAAAAATGAAATAGTTTTATTATCAGTTAAAAAAATTTATTTTCAACAAAACATAAAACGAATTTTTATCCAAATAGTAAAATTTTTAACTAAAGAGATGAACCTTCCACTAAAAAAATTAATTTTGAACAATATAGTCGCATTTTCAACAAAATAATTAAATTTTTTAACAAGCGAGATGAATTCAGAACCAAAAATATAATAGTAGCCTTTTCAATAAAAAAATCAACTGTTACCCAAAAATATAGTTGGATTTTCTTATTAACGTTATTTCAGATTATTTAAATACCAGCATTTTAAGCTCGTAATATTTTGAATATAGGATCCTTTATGAGCTGAATAAATCAATATTTCAGATACAAATTGAAAGTTTTCAAATTTATTTATTTATTTTAATCAAAACAATACTTTTCTATCATAAAAGATAACTTTTTATCAAAATTCTTGAATTTTCAACCAAAGAAATGAATTCTAAACAAAAAATTTGATTATAAATAAAGATTTTTCAGTCATGGAAGAAAAAAAGATTCACCTAAACAAATTTTCTGTACAAAAATTTAATTTTCTACCAGAAAATATGAATTTAATAAAATAAACAAATTTAAACAAAGCAGTTGAAATTTTAACCAAGCAGGTATATTTTCAATTCGAAAAATCAGTTTTCAACCAAATATTTAAACTTTTAACCAAAGAGATGAATTTTCAACCAGAAAATATAAATTTGCAGCAAAAAAATTAATTTTCAACCAAAGTTTCCAAAAAAAAAATTTGAATTTTCATTCAAACAAAATTTTTCTTTGATTTTTCAACAACAAAATAAATGAGCTTTAAATCCGAAGTAAATTTCTCACAAAAAAGCT
>JAAAKG020140968.1:0-11973 GCA_010014905.2 Druon quercuslanigerum
AGAAAATGGGCAAAAGGGTAAAAATACGTAAATCCGACATAATATAACATATTACACAAATAATCATCACCATAAAATCAAAAATAATCAAATAGCATAAATTATCAAAGCGAAACCAATCATGTGAAACCTCATGATACAATTTTACAAAAAATTAGGGCTTTCTTGGCCAATGACAATAAATTTATGGACTTTCTGAGTCATTCATAAACTAGAACTCAATGAGACTTTCCGGGTCAGCAATACACAAAATAAAACGGTCACTTATTTTGGACAATTTGAAATAAAGCTAGAGGTTTCGTACGATTTAATATTAGGCGAAACATACCGGGTTAATCAGACGACAATGGTGAAGGTTCGACAGGATCAAGGACTCGACCGCACTCCTCCGAGTTCACAACGAAAAGAGAGCGAGTCTCCGACTTAGATTTCGCTCGTCGGATTGCTATTCTCCTCAAACTTAACGCGAGGTCCTGATTGGTCGTAGCCCCAGTCACTTCCAATAGTTTGGATGAGGGAGGCTTGACTATGATTGGTATAAAAATATTTGGAGCGCTACTATCGCCATAGGATTTAAATTCTAATAACCGAGTTACATATTTGTCTTTTGATTACTATAATATAGCATACGGCCTGGGCTGTAGAACTAAGATATAACGACAGTGAAAGCTTCTTAAATTCAGAATCCTTGTAGAGTTCTACGCCAGGTAGAGGAGTCTGTAGAACCTCGAAGCTTTTCTTGAGCAATTCGGGCTCCCAGCATCCCAACAATGATCGAATTTCAGCAGTAACCGGTTTAGGTTGGCAGCGAGGCAAATTGGCGAGCGATGGCGCAACTATTCAAACTCAGCCTCCACTCATCAAAAAGGACCTAACGAATTCAAATGTCTTGCAGTCCTCCATGTCTCGACGTCCAACGTTGTCCATCGATGATGTTGATTTTAAGGGGCAGTACATACAATAAAAATAGAAATCGGAACTAATTAGCCTAATATTTAGTTATAAATTATGAACAAAGCGAGCCGTGGAGCATTGGGCGAACTCTGAGGTGCTAGAAATCTTTTTAATTTACAATTAAGATCGATTCTTGTGCGTATTTTCATCAAGCGAGATATTGTGTGATCTAGCAAGGCTTGCGTGTTAATACTCACAACCTTTTTCTTTATGATAATATGAGATTCTGAGGGGTAGCACCTTTTTTGGCATCTGCGAGGCACCTGTAAGGTGGGTAGATATCAGCATTTTTAGCTTTCGCTTGCATACGAATAACTCATGTTGGCTTTCACTCAATTTTGCGTCCTCAATCAGTGCTAATGCCTCATCATTAATATGCTAGTTCATCAGGCAATTCATCGTGTTCATTATCGTCATTTGACAAAAGTTTACTCATGTCACTAGCGATTTTAGTTTTGCCAGAAGATCGCAAAATACTCAGGAATGCATTCTGCGTTTCAGAGTCAGAATAAAATTTCCGAACTGTGAGCAGTTTTAATCTCTTAGTTGATTTTGAGCTATTCTCGAAATCATCTGAAGATCTTCTCCCGGGACAAACTCCAACGAATTGAACAGATAAATCTGAAAGCAGCCCTTCCGCATTCCTGACCATAAATGTTGTTATGTTATAAAAAGCTTTTTTCCACTTTTGTTCAAAAATGGACATGAAATAAGATAACTTATGTTCGATTGTTTTCAGAAATTCGTCTTTGATATCGTAATTGGCTTTGATATAGCTCAGAAGTTTTTCTCTATCTTTGTCGCCACTTGTGATCAGATAATCAGATAATCATACACTTCGGAACTTTAAATTCATTCATTGTTAGAACATCGTAACTTGAATAGATCGTACCTGAAATCTATTCTACCTCGGGGAGTTATCAAATTATTTTAAGAACTATTGAAATCGAACTTAAACAAATTTTTCTTCTAAATATTTCTAAAATTCTCGGTCAAAAAATAAATTCAATCATTTCCCGTTTTTTTCCGGTCTCAGAAAATTTCCGGCCATTTCCAGTTTTCCCGGTCCAGCGGCAAATACACCTTTGATGATTAAACTATTTGGTTGGAAATTCCTCTTTTTTAGTACGATCCAACTGTTTTTTTTTTATTTAAAATTAAAATCCTTTCTTGGTGGAATAATTTATATTTTAAATCCTGAAAATGGTAATAAGGTCAAGTAAATGAACAAGACTCAAGCCATAACGACAACAAATTTATTGCTATAATAAAATTATAATATATATCTACATCTGCTTTCTCAGCGTAACACTTGCGTGCACTGCACCTCAATACATACAGCGTTTTTTAAGTAATGCCTGGGAAACTTTTACCCCTACTGTAAATAATTGAAAAACATTTTCTAGTATTTATTTCTTACAACGAAATAACGATATGAAATGGGCATCTTGCTGGCACCGCGGGTAAGCTGCACTAGTTAAGTGTTCGAAAACAAATAATGTTTTAAAAAAACATTCAAGTTCTCACATTCTTCAAAATATTTTAAACCAGTTTAGCGAGACCGAAAAAGGTCGATTTTTAAAAATTTATTTGTTTAAATATGTTATTTAAATTAAATTCAGGCATTTAAATTTATTCAGAACAAGAGAAATGTATACAAGTTAGGTATTTCAATTTGTGATGGGAGCTAGCAAGACTGCACGCCGAGGGACATGTTTAACATTGAATTATTTTGGTGAAAATTTCATAAAAATTTTAATATTTCATTTTTTTGTTGAAAATTTATCTTCTTGATCCCTTTTGGTTAAAACTAACCCTATTTATTAAAAATTCATTATTATTTTCTTTCAAAATGTATCCTTTTTTGGTGAAAAATTATCCTTCTTTTTTGAAGATTCAACCATTTTTGTTAAAACTCTTTTTTCAGTATTAAAAAGAAACCAAACTATTCCATTTTTTGTTGAAAATTGATCTTTTTTCATTTTAAAATCAAGCATTTGCTTGAGAATTTACGCATTTTATTAAAACTTTCTCCTTTTTGTTGAAAGTAATTATTTACGGTTAAAAGTAACCCTGTCTTTTAAAAATCATTTTTTTAACTATTTTGTTGAAACTCTTTTTTCATTATTTAAAAAAAATTATTTTATTTTTCGCTGAAAATGTATTTTTTTTATAATCAACCATTTGGTTGTGAATTTACGTATTTTATTAAAAAATCGTCTATTTTCGTTAAAAATTACTATTTTCGGTAAAAAAAACCCTCTATATTAAAAATTCATTTTTCCTTTGCTTTAAAATTTATCATTTTCTGGTGGAAAACTATTATTTTTGTTTTACGAATCAAATATTTTGTTGAAACTATTTTTTTAGTATTTAAAAAAAACTATTTCATTTTTGGCTGAAAATGGATTTTTTTTAAATCAATCATTTGGTCGTGAACTTAGGTATTTTATTGAAAACTCGCCTATTTTCGTTAAAAATTATTATTTTCGGTTAAAAAAGTCCTCTATATTGAAAATTCATTATTCTTTTCTTTTAAGATGTACTCTTTTTTTATGCAAAATTATCCTTCTTTTGTGAAGATCCAACTATTTTTTATAAAACTCTTTTTTCAGTGTTAAAAATAAACGAAATTATTCCTTTTTTTGCTACAAAATTGTTTTTTTTTTCATTTTAAAATCAACCATTTGCTTGAGAATGTATGTCTTTTATTTAAAATTTCTCCTTCCTCGTTAAAAATTACTATTTTCGGTCAAAAATAACCCTATTTTTTAAAAATTCATTTTTCTATTCCTTGAAAATTTATCATTTTCTGGTGGAAAACTATTCTTATTGTTTGACGATTTAAATATTTTGTCGACACTATTTTTTCAGTATTTAAAAAAAAAACCTTTCATTTTTAGCTGAAAACGGATTTTCTGTGTTGAAAGTCAACCATTTGGTTGTGAATTTACGTATTTTATTGAAAACTCGTCTATTTTCGTTAAAAATTATTATTTTCGGATAAAAAAGTCCTCTATATTGAAAATTCATTATTCTTTTCTTTTAAAATGTATTCTTTTTTTTATGAAAAATTATCCTTCTTTTTTGAAGACCTAACTATTTTTGTTAAAACTCTTTTTTCAGTGTTGAAAAGAAACGAAATTATTCCTTTTTTTTGCTGAAAATTAATCCTTTTCATTTTAAAACCAACCATTTGCTTCAGAATTTACGCATTTTATTTAAAATTTCTCCTTTCTTGTTAAAAATTATTATTTCCGGTTAAAAATAACCCTCTATATTAAAAATTCTGAATTCTTTTCTTTAAAAATGTATCTTTTTTGGTGAAAAATAATCCTCCTATTTTGAAGATCCAGCTATTTTGGTTAAAACTCTTTTTTCAGTATTAAAAAGAAACGAATTTCTTCCATTTTTGGTTAAAAATTGATCTTTTGTCATTTTAAAATCAACAATTTGCTTGCGAATTTATCCTTTTTTGGTGGAAAACTATTCTCTTGTTTGACGATTCAAATATTTTGTTGAAACTCATTTTTCAGTATATAAAAAAAACCCTATTTCATTTTTGACTGAAAATGGATTTTCTTTGTTGAAAGTCAACTTTTTGGTCGTGAATTTGCGTATTTTGTTGAAAAACGTTTATTTTCGTTGAAAATGATTCTTTTTGATTAAAAATAACCCTATTTTAAAAAAATTCATTTTTCTTTTGTTTGAAATTTTTTTCTATTTTGATAGAAAATTATTCTTCTTCGTTGACGATTCAAGTATAAAGTTAAAACTCTTTTTTCAGTTAAAAAATGAAATTATTCCATTGTTGGTTGACAATTGATCTTTTTTTAGTTTTAAAATCAAATATTTGGTGGAGAATTCATGTATTCTATTTAAAATCCGTCTAATTGTTGAAAATTATTTTTTTGGTTAAAAATAATCCTATTTTTAAAAAATTCATTTTTCTTTTGATTAAAAATTTTTTCGTTTTTGATAGAAAATTATTCTTCTTCTTTGAAGATTCAACTATTACGTTAAAACTCTTTTTTCAGTTAAAAAATGAAATTATTTCATTGTTGGTTGACAACTGATCTTTTTTTTTAGTTTAAAAATTCATTTTTTTAACTATACTATTTTTTGTTTTACAAATGTAACTATTTTATTACACATTCATTTGTTTGTGGTTGCAAATTAAATTTTTTCTGGCTGAACATGTGATTACATATATAATCTATGTCTTTTTATAAAAAATTATTTGTTTAAAAATTCATATCTTTTTTTTTTAATTATTTTTCATATTAAAAATTTAACTTTTCCATTAAAAAATTATCTTTTTTAGTTGAAAAATCAACTATGTGATTAAAAATGCATTTTTTTTTCTTCAAAATTCTTTTTTTTTTGGACAGAATATGATTCTTTTTATTTTGTAAAAATCAGCTATTTTATTGACAATTTAACTAGTTAGTTGAAAATTTAACTATGTAGTTGAAAATCTATGTTTTTTCGGTGTGAAATTAAATGAAATTTATAATCAAATTTATTTAAACTACCTAAATCTTTAAATGCAAAATAGAATTCAGTGAGAGTTTAAATATGAACAATATTTGTTTGGGCCATCAACTAGACAATCTTAAGGATCATAAAATGACTGAAGTTTTCTCTAGATCCATAATACGTTTCCAAAAATCCACTTTTTAATTCAATATTTTAACCACATAATCTAAAGGCAATTATGCTGGATGAAGCGTAGCGATTTTTTCGAAAAATGTTTTTGTTGTTGCTTTTTTTAATAATCATAATTTATAACTGATTTTTTATTAATTTTCATTATAAAAAAAACCTTGTGCATAGAAGTTAAAATCTTTTGTTAAAAATCAATTTTTTTGGTCGAAGATTGACATTTTTAATTGGAAATTCATCTCTGGATGAAAATGTAATTTCTTTGTTGAAAATCAATTTTATTTACAAAAACTGTAACTATTCCAGTTTAAAATTTAACCATTTTCCTGAAAAACGGGTTTTTCGCTTTTTTAAGAATTAGACGTTTAACATAAAATTTAACCATTCTATGTTCGGTTAAAAATGTATCTTTTTTGGATGATAAGTCAATTATTTGATTGAAAATTGATATTTTTTATTCAGAAATTAAACTATTTTTTTGTTGAAACTGTATGTAATATGTGAAAAATTCGCCTTTTTATAGAAAATTAATCTTTATTATTGAAACTTTATCAGTTTAGTTGAAAATGAATTTCTTTCACTAAAAATTGAACTATTCCAATTTTATGTTTTAAAAAATTGGTCTTTTATTGTTTACCTTTTTCTTTGCAAATTATTCTTTTTGTTTAAAAAAATAAATCTTTTCTTTTAAAAATACAAGTAATTGCAGCTAAATTTTTATCCATTTACTTTTAGCTTGGAAATAAATTAAATTTAAATTTTAGTCTAATATTCAATATTTTTTTATGAAAATTAAATAGTTGTATTTAAGGAAAAATTATTTTTGAAAAACAGATTTAACAAACAAAAAAGAATTTTTTAACAAAACAGTTGACTTTTCATCCAAAAAAGATAAATTTTGAAACAAAAAGATTCATTTTCTACTCAAAAAATTTTTCGTAAATTTTTAATTTGTAAGAATTTTTAAATTAAAAAATTAATTTTCATCAACAAAATACGAATCTTCAAAAAATACATAATGTTTCAACCAAATAGTTCAATTTTCCTCCAAATGGTTGGATTTTCTCACAAAAAGATGAATTTTTAATCAAGAAGATTAATTTTCTATGTAATAAATATAATAGATTAATGTGCACATTAAAAAATTAATTCTTACAAACAATTAGTTAAAAAAAATATACATAATGTTTTAACCAAATAGTTATATTTTCTGTTAAATGGTTGAATTTCCCACCAAAAAGGTGAATTTTCAACCAAGAAAATAAATAAATATAAGAAATATAAGTATAAGAAAAAAATAAGTCATAAATATAATAGCTTAATGTGTAAATTAAAAAATTAAATTTTATCACAAAAAAAAGAATTTTCAAAAAAAGGTTAATTTTTAATCAAGAACATTAATTTTCTACTAAAAACAATTATTTTCTGCTCAAAAAGACTAATTTTTAAACAAATAGTTGAATTTTTTAATAAAAAAAATTATAGTCATAAATATAATATTGGAATCTGCGCATTAAAAAATGAATTTTTATCAACAAAAAGAACGAATTTAAAAACATAATGTTTCAACCAAATACAGAAACTTTCTTCCAAATGGTTGAATTAAAAAAAAAAAAAACGGTTAATTTTCAATCAAGAAGGTTAATTTCCTAACCAAAAAGACGAAGTTTTATTAAAATACATGAATTTTTAAACAAAAAGTTGAATTTTCCACTAAAAAAAATTAATTTACAGTAATAAATATAACAGATTAATGTGCACATTATAAAATTATTTCTCGCAAAAAAAAGTTTTGAAAAATATATACATAATGTTTCAACCAAAAAATTATATTTTCTATTAAATGGTTGAATTTTCCATAAAAAAAGTTGAATTTTCAACCAAGAAAATTAATTTTGTATCCAAAAGCATGGATTTTTATTAAATACATGAATTTTTAAACAAATAGTTGTATTTTCTACGAAAAAAATGAAAAATTTACAGTCATAAATATAATAGCTTAATGTGTAAATTAACAAATTAATTTTTGTATAATAGTTAATAAATATAATAGTTAAACGTGGAATCCAAAAACCTAATTTTTACAACAACAAAAAATTTAACTAAATACTTGAATCCTCGCCTATAAAATAGTTAATTTACAAAAAAACAGTTGCATTTTTAGAGTTAAAAATTTAATTATTCTAGTTAAAGATTTATCAATTTGTCTGGCTGAACATTATTGTTCTTTCAATTTAAAATTGAATTATTTCAGTTTTTATTGACAATTGACCTTTTTTAATATTAAAAATTAATTTTGTTGTTGTTGAAGATTCATTATTTTAGTTTAAAATTTAACTATTTTCCTTAAAAATCCATTTTTTTACCATCAAAATTTAGTACAGAGTTTAAAATAATAAAATTAAAAAGTAGATATTTGACTAATATTTATAAACCCCCTCTGAAAAATTCGATTAAAATCTTTTTTTTTTTAATAAACGTACCTAAATTCTTCATAAATGTTTTTAAAATATTTTCAAAGACTTAGCAAGCGCGTTGCATTTGACAGGCCCTTAAAACACTCCATTTTAAATCAAAAAATAAAAAAGTAGGATCATTTTTCGAAAAAATCTCTTTGTTAAATCCTGCAAAATATACTTTAGATTATGCGGTTAAAATATTAAATTAAAAAATGCATTCTTGTAGACGTATCATGGATCTGGCGAAAACCCAAGTCATTTCAAGAGCCTTAATTTCAGGTATTCAAACGAAATTATACGGCGTTTTCTGATATTTGTCAATTATTATTATAAATTCAATATAATTTACCTTAAAACGGTGATAATCACTCAAAAATAATAAATATACGAAGATATAACGTCAAAAATGTGGTTCTCTAAAATTTAAGAAACAAAAAAAAACCTCACGAATGAAAAAAAAAAAACCTTACGCTTATTTCCGTTCTTCACTATAAAAAGTAAAATTAACATATAATTTTGACATTGTTTCTCCGTACTCTCATTATGTGTGGATAATTTTCTAGGCTGATTTTAGTCTTTCCAAAACTAATTTAAATTTCTCGAAATAATTGGCAAATATGTAAAAAAAATGCGCCTTAAGGGTGGGCACAATGTACAATCAATCTCAAAAGTTGCCTATCTTTGAAGTAATTGATAATAAAATCAACAAAAATAGATCTATTATTTAAATTTAGGTTCTTTTAATTAAATTAAATTTAGTTATTTTTATTTTAAGTCAGAGAAATAAGTTTTTAACCAAACCAAAAAGTTTAAATGCCAATCAAAGAATTGGACAAAAAATTTAATTAGAAAAATATAATTTTCGATAAAAATCTAATTTTCAAACAAAGAAATTAATTTTCTGAAAAAAAACTTTTTTACAAAATACGAGTTTTAAAAACAAAAAAGTTCTAAGTTATTAAACTATCTACCAAAAAAGAATAATTTTTAACAAAATGCATGAATTTTCAACCAAATATTTTTATTTTTAATAGAGTTTGAACCAAAAAGGTTAATTTGCTAAAAAACACAGATAAATTTTCTACAAACGGATGAATTTTCAACAAATAAAAAAAACGAATTTACAACAAAATAGTTTTTTTTTTCAACCAAAGAAAGTAATTGTTAGAAAAAAAAGAGCATAGATAAATTTTCTACAAAAAAGATCCTTTTTTAACGAAAGAGGTTACATTTCTATCGGAAAAGATAAATTTCCCAGAAAAAATGTAATAGTTAAAGTGTGAAATTTCAAGTAAAATGACAAATCTTCAACTAAAAAAATTTAATTTTTAATTAAATACAGGAATTTCAAGATAATATCTAAAAAAATATCACAAAACATTTTCAATTATTTCCTAAAATTTTTAAAAAGTGTGTAAAAGATTTTACAGTGAATTTTTTCAATGTTGCATTATTAAATAATTTCAGAAAAAATTTGAGTAAGTTTAAGATTTGAAACGATTCAAGAATAATTAAAAATTGTCAAGATTTTTTTTTTTAGGAATTTAGTAAAGTTTCACGAAAATTAAAGACACTTCTAAGGTTCCTAGAAAAAATTAATATAATTTTTTTATTTCGAAAAATGAATTTGAAGAGATTATTAAAAAACATTTTAGAATTTACCCAAAATAGTCAAAGCATAAATTGAACGATTTTAAAGCAATTTTTAAAATTTTGCAGAATAAATAAAGAAGACAAGAATTTTAACACAAAAAAGGCAAAACTTTATCTAAATTATTGAACATACAAGTCTGAATTCTGAAATTCCATACTAAAAAATTTTTTTTTACCAAAAAAGGCAATTTTCTAACTAAAAAATATAAATCTTAAAAAATGGAAGTTACATTTCTGTTTAAAAACGAAATAATTATTTGAATTAATTATTATAATTACGAATTAATAATTAATTTTTCTAAAATGGAGTTTACCTTTTACCAAAGTAGTTGAATTTTCAATTAAAAAAGATTAATTTTTAAAAAAATAATTAAACTTTAAACCAACGAGATAAATTTTCAACTTAAAATATAAATATTAAACAAAAAAGTAATTTTTTGTTAACCAAGTGATTCAAACAAATATTTTAAACAAATTAGTTGAATACTCAAGCAAAAAAGAATGATTTTTAACCAAACAGATGCATTTTCATTTTTTTTAAATTAAATTTTTTCTAAAAGCGATAAAGTTTTAAACAAAAAGATAAATTTTCAAAAAAAGTTTAATTTTCTGTTAAAAAAGATTTCAGTCGAGTTTTCACGATCAAAATATGAATTTTTAAACCAGAAATTATATTCTACGAAAAAAATTAAGATTTCGTCTAATAAGACGAAATTTTAACCAAAAAGGATGACTTTTTAACAAAATTAATAATTTCTCTAACAAATAGTTACATTTTTATTTCAAAAAAAAAAAAAAATGAAATTTTGTACTAAAACAGATGAATTTGTAATGAAAAAAGAAAAATTTTTGTTTATTAGAATCTTTGTCCAGAGAAGATTTCAGTTGAATTTTTAACACCAAAATATAAATTTTAAGCTAAAAGTAAATTTTCAAATAGATGCATTTTTACCCAAAAAGAAGACATTTTTCTTTAAACAGATGGATTTTTAATTAAATAAAAACAAAAACAAAATTTAAAAACAAGTTGAATTTTCATCCAGAAAATATTTAAGTTCATTTTTCAAAACCAAGAAAGATATCGTTTCTGCCAAAGCAGGTGAATTTTAAAACAAAAAAGACAAAATTTGAAAAAAAAGAGTTGCTTTTTCAACAGAAAAGTTACATTTTTATTCAAGGAAGATGACATTTCTCCTCAAACAGATGAATTAAAAAAAACTCCTTTAAAAAATAGTTAAATTTTCATCCAAAGAAGATTCAAGTTCACTTTCCAACACCAAAATAAGAATTCTAAACAATTTTCAACCAAAATTGATATCTTTTTAAAAATTATTAAATTTTCAACCAAATAAAAAAATGTATATAAACTTGTCCTATTTTCGAAATTGTAATTTTAAATTATTCAGATTCGAGTTTCTTTAACTTAAAATAATATTTTTCGATTTTAAACGTTTTAAATTAGAAATAATAAAATTTCAACTCCTTTCTAATAAAATTGTCTATTAAAAAAATTGTGATCTGAAATTTTGAATTTTAAATGACCGAATTGTCCAAGTTGTATTTGCTCTTTCTTTTTATTTGAAATAATATACATTCTTTTTCCCCTTCTATTTAATAAGCTGCTGACATATCATATGGTATTTAAAAAAATGAATATATTAAAAAATGTTTTGTGAAATATAAGTTAGTATTTGGAGTTGAATGAAAATAAAGTTTTATTTATCAAATATATGTAATAAATTTTTTTCTTGTCTGAAATCAATTGTTACATGATTTGTATACAACCTTGTGCATATTTTAATAATTATTTATTTATATCACAAGAATTGGTTTTTAGAATAATTTTGAATCGCGCGCCAAGTGCGGCCAACCAGCGCGAAGCCCGAACGCAAGCGCAGTAGCACAGGATAACAAAATTGCATCACTGCCACTGTGTGCAACTCTTAGTCCAGCGTCCAGCTCGAAATTAGTTGTATGTTTCAATCTCATTATTTTTTACCTTTGCGTGTGTTCATTTTCGAAAAAAGTGGATTCAGAAAAAAAGAAGGGTAATTCCGTGCAAAAATAAAATTTCAATGCAAATGTTGCGACAACAGTTTTGCCATGAAGCATACCTTGCATTCCAGTAGCACCAATAGTTCCAGAGAAAAGAGAATTAAAGTTATGCTTAAGGTGGCTTGGGCGGTTTTTAATAAAATCACAGGCAGTTCTGAAAATTTGATATTATCGAAAGAAAATATAC
>JAAAKG020140969.1:0-11972 GCA_010014905.2 Druon quercuslanigerum
TTTAGGAAAAGAATGAATTTGAAAAAAAAATTTAAACAAATTCTATTTGTTCAAACAATTGAACATTAATAACATTGGTTCATTAATTTTTAATTGATTAAACATATAGAATTATTTTAAATAATTTTTTTTAAAATTCGTTCTATTCTACTAGAGTAATAATTTTAATGGGAAAGACATTTCTAAACAAATTTTCTTAAACAAATTCCATTTGTTTAAATAATTAAAAATTAATTATCCTGTGGTGATAAATGTTCCATTAGTTTAATTTAAATAATTTTAAGTAAAAAAAGACGATCATACAGTGTTCAAACGGTCCATTTCATGAAGAATTGACATTTTTGGTTTCAAGGGTACTTTTCAGGTACTCGTGGGGATGGGTTAGGGGTGTCAAACCCATATGTCTGATACATTAAATTCTTTGTTGGATAATTTTTTACAGATCCCATGCTTTACCGTGACAATTTTTCAAACCCTACAAAATTATTCCAAAAACTCAGAAAAGTGATTTTTCCCCATGCATTTTACATGGGAAACTGCTAGTCTAACCCGGCACCTCAATGTTGCTTTGACGATTACATTCGCATTTCACCACTTGCGCTTAGCGCTCGATAATTAGGTTATAGAGTCGGTTCTCTTTGAAAAATAAAAAGGTGTGGAAAAAATTGAACAGCATATAAGATAGTAGTTATGTTATTCAATATAATGTTAATAAAAAATATAAGTTTTTTTTTATTTTACTAAATGGAGACATTAAGCCATATGCTTTGATTCCATTCGTTTAAACTTCAGTTCTAAGACAAATCTACTTTTATTGATTATTCTATAGCATTTTCAATTTGAGCCCAATTAAAAAATCTTATCAATATATTTGTGTAAATCTGGTTAAAATCTACTAAAAATAATGCCTCAAACTTACGGATCCCTTAAAAACTAAATTTGAATATTTAAAAAAATTATCATTTTGAATTTGGTCTAATCAACAAATTTCATGAGAATAGTTTCAAAAAATATTTTATAGACGGTTTAAATTAGATTGATATTTCCTAATAGATTACAAACATTTTCCCTCTATTTTTTGGAAAATTTGAATGTTAAAAAGCATAGAACTTTGTTAATTTGAGTCGCAATTAAAAATGGCATTAGGATAATTTACAAGTCTTTTTTTCGTGTACCAGAGAATATGACAAAAATTTATCAAACACATAAACAAATCTTGTTGCAAGTTTTGATTAAGCTCTAACTTTCTGAATTTCGTTCTAATCAAACAATTTAAATGAGACAATTTCTAAATATATCTGATATCTGGGGAAAACTTTGAATGAAATTTCCTAATCTATCAGAACAATATTTCTTTCTATTTTTTTAAATATTTTCAAAACTATAAAAGTATGTAACTTTTATAATTTTCATCGAAAATTAAAATTAATTAATTAATTTAATTAATTAAATAAAATTAATTAATTAATCAATGAAGAAAAATGCAAGCTTTTCGTTATTCTAAGACGGTTTTGCATAAACGCAACGTTTTTGGTACAGATCTTTCACGCAGATATGATTTGATCGAGAATCATTTGATTTATGTTGATAAAAAATATTAGTTTTCAATAGAATTTATTTTCCAAGAGAGGCCCAACATAAGAAATAATATAATATTTAATATACAATCAAGAAAAATGCAGTTTTATCATTATTCTAAAACGGTTGTGCATAAACGCAACGTTTTTGTCCCAAAGTCTTCACGCAAAGGGGACGCCTTGATAAATAATATAATCACAACCTAACCTAGCTTTATCTGAACTATATATAACATTTACAGTTATTTTAGCTATTTCAGGCTGCAAAAATGGATGTTTTATGGAAAGTGGTTCTTTAATATTGTAAAATATGCTGTGGTAATTTATATTGGATCCTGAAAGGCGCATCTTCGTAATGTAGCGAAGAGATATCTTTCATGATTTTAGTTTTTGAATGCAATCCAGTCATCCTTGTCCCTCTTTTTGTGCTAATAGCTATTCTCAGGCACTTATTCTGATCAGATAGGTAATTTTATTTTGTGTGTTCGTTTTACTTTTACTGCATAAATAGAGAGCAATAAAGAGTATTCCTCCGAAGTATTTGGTACGTTTCCTCAGCTTGATAGTTTCATTATACATTTTTAACTCTGGAATATTTTTATCATCATCAGTATGAGAAAGTATCATATGCTCAGTCTTATCCGTGTTTATCTTAAGCTTTCGTCAAATAAAGTATTTTTCGAAATCGTGTATATACTTTTGCAATTTGTTTATTGCTATTATTTTGCTTCAACGCGCTGTATCAAAGACAGAATCTTGCGGAACGCCAGCTATGATAAGTTTTGCAGTTGATAATTTACAATTAACTTATATTGCAACGATTCTATCACAGATGTAATTTCTATAATTTTATAGCTTATGATAGTTATATATAGGCATATTAGAGTTTTTTTTCTATGAGTCCCTTAAGCCATACAGTATCAAAAGCTTTCTCGATGTCTAGAAAGAGAGTTAAAGAGAACTGTACTCTGCTTCGTACTGAAATTTTTACTAATTTAATCAGTTAGTCGAGATACTTGAGTAACATTTCTTCGACTTTGTTTCGGCTTAAATTTTCCCAAATCAAGACATGCTAAAGTCGAAAATTTCGCCTTCAGCATCTCTCATTTCTCAAAGGGAGTCAGACTTCAACTTATGTCTTGGAGACAAGTTTTTATATTTTGAAGATCTATATTAATACCTTGAATCGAATTCTTATGACTCCATTACGAGCCGTTTATAACTTCCAGTATATACCCACCGTAAAGAAGGGGTCATTCTGACTGTTATAACTGCTAATCTCTGTTAATGATTGATAAATTTGGTATATTTTTACACAATACATTGAATCAATTCATTTACGGATTTTCATTTGTATTACACTTGTTAGACGATCATAATGAAAAAAATCTTTGATTTCATTTATTTCTAACGGCTTAGGAGATTATTATTACACCATTAAGCCGTTTCCCGTTCGGGGTAGGCGTGACTCACTCGGTAGGGAGGGGAGTAATGTAAGGAAGGGGTTATACAATTTTTAGATTGATCTGGAATTCTCGCGTTATTTATTTAAATAACACGTTCACTCCGCAACACTGCTCCGACCCACGTTGCTGATCAATCTCTCTAACAATCACCCCAAGTGAAGATCCTCACAAAGTCGTTATGTGAGGTTCCCCACTTATGAACATTAGTATCCAAGGGAGATCCTTATAGAAAATTAAAATTTTCATTTTTTTAAGACAATGGTTCAGAGTTATACTTTTTCAGACCGACAGATTATGAAGTTCTGTGCATGCGTGATGAATAGCTTACCATTGGTAGAGAAAGGAGAATAATCGGCTATTCTATTCAATATTCAGTCTGCACCAATGACAAGGCTCTGATTAAATCGCCTTGAAAGACTCCTTTCTGGAAGGTGACGCTGTTAGTTGTCACACGATTTTTTCCAGTAGCGATGGTAAATCTGATGTTTCAAGTCATTTCTGTACATCTCACTATTTGTGGATGAACCTTCAAGCTTTCCCACAGACATATGATAAGCATAATATCTTTGGATAAGGCTCCCAATAAATGAAAACATATTTTAAAGAATTAAACGTAATAGGAATCTGGAAGTTCTTTTGAATACGGTTCCTGAATCCCCTTTTCTGGGTTTAAAAGAAATAAACTGATTAAAAATTAGAATTTCTTTCTTTTCGTGAAATATAACTGAAATTTTAGAATAGAACAGAACTTAGGCACATTGAAAGGAATTTAAATCCATGCAACCAGAGAATACTACGATGTAACACTGTTTCAAATTTAGTATGTGTTCAGCTTCAGTGCTCAAATGTTTGTTGTTTGTGAGCGGCACAACTTGTCTCTCTTGTTTTTCACCGTATGCCGGAATCTTGAACCAAGGCACTTTTCCCGAATTCACACGACCGGTTGGAATCCGTATTGGTGTTTTGAGTAAAAACTTCTACAGTACCAAAAAATATTTAAACACTTGGAATCCTGACATACAAGGACCACTTAATTATAACAGTTAACAGACAATCGATTCTGCGTATTCCTCTACTTCTCTGCTATTAATAACTTCACCATCAGAAAACGGCTTCCACAATATAGTTTAAAGCACGCAGTAACTGACTGTTATTTCGAATTTAGGATTAAAAATGAAAAAATAAACTTCGAATTAAAAAGTATTTTTTATAAACATCATACAATTACATTTCTGAAATTAGCCTGCATTAATATTCAACAGAATAGCTCTTCTCATCTCATAGATTTGCCCTTTGTTCCAATTAAATAATTTTTCAAAATATAACCTAAAAACCAACAATCTTATACCAAGCATAACCCAAATACGAGACGCCAAGGATTAAGACGGATAAGACCAGGTATTATTTACAATAATTGCATTCAGGATTCGATGTAATTCCAACCTATCAAAACACTCATGAATCCAGAAAGTTCCAAAATTCACCTTTAAATCCTGGCATTCCCCTATTAACTTGAAATTCTTTTAAATCTTTCTTCATTTACTGGGCTATGACCAGGGATTGAGAGTAAAAGGCCTCTATCACTTTGAGTTTTTAACACTGAACCGACGAAAAAGGGATAGCTACGTTTAACTCTCCTCAAGATCCGCAAATATTTACTGCAGGAATAAAGTGTTTCCATTCCGAGTGGACAGTGCTTCCTTTTTAATCACTTAGAAACGGAAGGGTTGCGGCAGCAACTGGTTAGCGTTTGAGTCCCGAGGAGAGCAGGTGCAGTATCCGGGATTGAATCGTTGAAAGATCAAAATTTAATATATTTAAATAAGGTTAAAATCCAAATGGCGTTGTTATGTTCATGAAAATGTTTAGTCTTCATTGCACGAGAGGCCTATAAACAATTAAAAGTGCCATTTTTGGGTTAAAATTTTATCTTTTAAGTGCTACGTAACTGTTCCAAATGCTTGAAAATGTACGAGTGAGGGCTCATTTTAAAGGGAAAAGTATTTTCTTTGAAGCGAGTCCTCACAAGTCTCAAAAGCTTTAGACTACGCCGACATACAACCGATTGAAAGAGAAAAAACCGCATTTTCGCAGTTTTTTGGCACTAATTTGCCTAGAACTTTAGTTCTAATAAATATTTTTCAAATTTCGAAAAAGGAAATATTCGTTAGAAGATTTGAAACCAACCAATTTTATCAGAAGCTCTATAAATATTATAGGTAATAAGTTATGGCCGTTTAAACAATTAAATTGTTAATAACAAAAAACTGACCAGGGTGCCGACCTCGCACCTTCAAAAAATCGATTCTACGGGCCAAAAAATATTGGTATCAACCATATTTTCGTGGTGATCTATAAATGGCTATGGGAAACCCTGCCAGCGCCCGGACTATTAGGCGTTAGCGACCGAACGCGTTAAAGTTAGATTAGGTGGTTCGAAACCCGTCACAGCGTTTTCGATTTTTAAAAGCGTTAATATCGTTAAAATCGTGCAACTATATTATATGTACTGTATTTTAATTCAATGTAATTGTTTAAGTTAGAATGTGTAAGGATGTGTGTAGTAGTGGATGGCCTCCCACAGAATTTGTTTCTGGCAAAAAAGTTTGTTTCGGTGGCGCGCGAAATGTTACATGACAGGGATGTAGAATTCACATATTTAGAGCGGTCGAATTTGTTTTCTTTGATTGAAGCTGTAACTAACAGTTACTGGCAGGTAATCGACATCTCATTAATATTTGATATTTTCATATAAAATATTACCCTATTTTATTTTATATGACTGAAAGTGAAATTTTAATAAAATGCCGTAATATCCTCCGTTTACTGAACTAAGTTATGTAAAATTTAACACAAATATTCTCCGTGCATATGACCAAAAATATAGTTTAAAAGGTATATGTCTAGAATAGGCACTTTTCTCAAAAATCGTTTTAAAAAAGTGTTTTTTTAATGGCCAATTTTTGGGGAAAAACGTGTCTTTATTCAGAAATAAGTACACTTTTTCGGTCTATCCAAACTATGCATTACATGTTTAGAGAAATTTACGCACAAAATGTATGCAAAATGTTATAATATTTTTTATAAATAATATTCGCAGGTAATTTTTTCGTAAAAAATTGATTTTTAACCAGAAAATATGAATTTTCACAAAAAAAAATAATTTATAGCAAAATAGTTCAACTCTTAACCAAAAAAATGAATTTTCTACTCAAATATAAATGTTGCGCAAAAAATGATTTCTTAACAAAGTGGTTCAACCAAAATTTGCAAAAAAAAGTTAAATCCTGAAACAGAGAGAAGATTAACTTTCAAGCAAATAGTAGCATTTTTATTCAAGAAATATGAAATTTCTACTAAAACAGATGGATTTTTAAATAAAAATTACTAAGTTTGAAAAAATTGAATTTTCATCCGTAAAATACTTTATTTTGTCTTTTTGACTTTATTTTATTTACTAAAATTATGAACCCAAACATACTATGTTTGAACGAAACATTTGTTTTTCTAATAAAAAAGGATAACTTTTTCGAAAAATGGTAGAATTTTTATACTAATAGTTGCATTTTTATTTAAGAAAGGTGTCAATTTCACTAAAATAGATGAATCATTAAATAAAAATACAAATCATCGAAAAGTAGTTGAATTTTTATTCAAAAAAGATTTCAGTTTAATTTTTTGGCATAAAAATATGAGATTTAAAAAAAGTGAATTTTTTAATAAACTAATTCAATTATCAACCTAAAAGGACGAACTTTCAATATAAAAATTACATTTTTTAATTTTTCAAACAAATAAAAAAATTTATAACTAAAATGATAATATCGTGGAGACATCGTGGAGGCAAAGAAATCATTAACACGAATATTATACCACGGTTACCGAAAAACCTTATTTTTAATTTTCTCTAATTTCCCACTGATCAGTTTTTCATCTTCCCTGACAATATTAATATTCAATGAACAAAATCTTAAACTTTTAAATTTTTTTACCTAGAATCTTTTCTAAACGAAATACAATAATTTAAAATTAAAATTGAAAAGCTTTAAAATTTATTCTGTTTGATAGTTTAAAGTCAGAGAAATGATCTGAATTTTACACGATTTTTGTTCTTATAAAATCCCTGATTTTTCTCTAACCAAGAAAATTCCCTCACTTAAAAAAAAATTGCTCTTACGTAGGTTCGCTTTTCAGTTACCAGGTTTGTTTGGTGACTGCTTTTCCGAGAAATTGTGCACATGAACAAACTGCCCCCCTCACGTAACAGATCATGAAAAAATCTCTCGACCATGCCGATTACGACCGATCCTGAACCTCGATGCTTCGTCTGCTCCAATAACTTATATTTCTGTTACCATTTAGGAATTTTAGGAAAATATTCGAAATTTTCCGAAACCGCTTCTGAAGTTAAATACAAATTTAGTAAGTTTACTATAAAAGTTTCTAAATTTCGTTTTCAGCAACCTAATTCCGTAAATTTGAGTTACTTTAGTATCTTGAATGTGTCGGAATGTTCCGAATATTTCTAACAATGTACGTGTGCCATGTGTATCTGTGTCTGTCTCTGCGCTGCTAAGTGTTACGCGTTGCTAAGTGGTCTTATCGAAAATAGCAGGTTAACAAGTTCGACCTATCTTTTTGGTCTTTCAAAGAATGTGCCAAAGCATATTCCAATCAGATTTTTCTTTCGAAAGTTATCCGGTATATAAACGACGACAACAACGACAACGTCTGGGAAACAAAAAATTAGAATTTGCAAGGAAAAACCTTATTTCATCGATTTCTTCCAGGCTACTGATTCAGCATAGTACAAAGAATGACGTTTCGAAATCAGACCAACTCCCTCATCAGATTATCTTAGGTAATTTCGCAGAAATTTCCTGATAAAATCGAAAGATTTTTAGCCGTTAAAAATTAAAATTCTAAGGATGACTGGATTTGCTCCAACTTTTACCATCGCATAAATGAGCTCATTTTATTCTATAGCCACTTTTTTGAGTTGGAGAATGATTAAGATATTTTATTAATCAAATTTTCAAAACTTTTTCATTGTAGGAAAATTATAGTTAAATTTCGAGATGCTTTTTGATGAGACTTCTTGCATTTCACGTTGGTACTCAAAAATTTTTTTTAATGAATTTAACATTCACTTTGTTCTTACCTTCGCGGCATTTTTGCGATCTTTCTCTTCAGGAAAATTTCTTGCTAAAAAGATAAATACTTCTTCAAAATCAGTGTCAATTCCAGAAAGGATACTAAAGAATGGTATTTTTGTGTGTTCTGCGCAGTCTTTGCACAATCGAATTGAAGCTTATCAAGTGTAGGACCACTGTGACACTACAACACGCGTGATATCGCCCGTGTATAAATGTTGAAAGGGTTCTAGTGGGGTTCTGCCTAGCTTTTACTATCTATAATCTATCTATCTATAATTAAAAATAATCATTTTGGTTCATTTTAACACCAACTACAGATATACTCTAACGGTGTGACAAAAAAGGTATTAAAAAATAAATATTAATTGCTTGCGAGTATTTTGCCTTTAAACATTAATGGTCCCGGTTAGAGTAAATACATACATTACATTTTTAAAGATTATATTACAAATAAAATTTCTAACGCTACGGGGTATCGAACATCTACATCTATACTTAAATCAATACAATAGCAGTCGGGAGTCTTAACTCTTGCGCTAAACCTACGAGATGAAATCGAATTAAAAAAGCCATTCTCAGAACCTAGAGTTAAAAAAAGTTAAAACACCAAATTTTAAACTCTCTCATTTTAATTAAAAATTTATTATCATACGACGTTATGTGAATGTAAAATATACAACCTGTTAAATAAAATAATTTTTAAATAAATACTTTTAATCGACTGAAATTTTTCTTTGTGTAATATTTCATTTTTTCCTATTTTAGACTATTTTTTAACTTTTTACAATGACAGAAACTGTTACTATTGTTACTGAAAGCTTCTAATGTGTCCCCTGAGGGTTTACATTTTTCTTGCACCTTCTTCCCTATTCCGTAACACACCTCGCACACAGTCTTGGTGGTGTGAGGGGGACCTAGAGTTTAAGGTGGGGTCCGAACCATCAAGAGCAACAGCCTTAAGTACTTAGAGAACCTTATTCTCTAGAGGTACGGTTGACCGCATGGGCCACCGAGGCTCTTCCAGAGTGCGATGCGGGAATCAAACCCGCAAGACGAAAGAGTAGGTACAAAGCCTGCGCTTTAGCCCCCACGACCATCGTCCCACTTTGACAGAAACTGTAATTTTTTATGAACATTTAAAGTTTTTAACGACAGAACTCAGAAATTTGATTGTGAACTTTTACAATTTTTGAATAACAAATTTTTATAAAGTTTCGCGCAAGGTTTGGTTTTTAGGTGTTTCATACCATTTTACACGGTTTAAAATTGACATAAAATGTAATTTTTTCTGAACTTTTACTATTTTTCAGACCCCCGAAAAATCTGTGTAATTTTAACCGAAACATATCTGCCTGGTCCCGAAGAGTTTAAGTACTCATAAAAACATTATTCAGCATACTGAAACCTTCAAAAAGTTTAAAATTAGTATTCTAGGCAATACAAAGTTTGAGGAGTTCTCTGCTTGGGGCCCCATTAAATACAGATATATTTGCCATATCTATAGAGGTTCCAGGTCAGGAATATCAGAGTTGTTAACCAGATCAGCGATTTTCCTTAAACTAGGGGAAATAATAGTCTTAGATAGGTAAGACATTGTCGTAAAATATTTTTGAGAAAATTTCAAGATTGTAGGAATTATGTCACTTTGTACTTTTTTGATGAATTTTTTTGAAAATACTCCACCTCAGAAACTTTTTAACCGATTTTTATCAAATATATAGGTCTTATGTAAAATGTACCCTTTTTCTATAAAAATGAAGAAAAAAAGTCTAAATTTCAAATAAAAAAATGTCAAAAAATTTTGATTTTTCGTTTTGAGCTCGTATTTTTTAAAAAATTTTTCTTAGTTAAATTATTCCTTATGATTTAAACTTTTATTGAAAAAAAACTTATAGCCTCTTCTAGTTGCCGAGTTATGCATTTTTAAACCGAAGCGTGCACGTTTACTCTTCCGCCTCGGCTAAGCGTCGTGGTCGACCGCGTCGAGCTTTCCTTCCCTGTTGAATATTAAATATTTTTTATTCATATTCAGGTGCAGCGAAGTAAAATTTGCACCTTATTTCAGTTTAATTTAAGGGTTCGAAAGAATGGAATCCTCTCGTGCCATTATTTCTCTGAGCTTGCAAAAACCGACGTTCCAAAAACTGCACGTTATCTTAATAATCCTTTGCAGTGCAATAAAAAGATTTTATTTTGAGCAGTGCATCTTTGGCCAATTCATAAAGCGATTGAGGAGTCGTGATTTGATTGTCGAGTGGTCACTGAAGACTCGCTTTTGCAGCACCGCGCTTCAAGGTGCCAGTTACTCCGTCGCATGGACTTTTTTCATGGGACGTGGCGAAAAAATTCCATCTAGCTTTCACTCCAAAATCTTGTTCATGGTAGGCAAGATTAATAAAGTTACACTTATTTTTATATTACGATGCAGATCCGTTGGTAAAATAAATTAGTTCCGTTACTGTGTGTCGTTGCTTTAATTCTTCGATCAATTTCTTGATATACAAGTTGACAGAAATTGCATCGTGATTGAGGCATTCAGAAATGATCATATAACTTTCGTGTTCTAATTCCCTATTTTCTTGAAAGTAAACAACGAATGGGTAAATCGTTATTTGTTCATTACTCCAGTAATGATCTTGAACACAGTCTTGAATTACAGGAGAAAATTTTACGCCAAAATCACAGAGTATCACAAAAAATCCTGATTCTGGTGATTCTTTAATATCTTTTGAAAACTGATATTGCGCCTTTGCTAGAAAATCGTGCTTCAAAAGTTCAGGTAATTTTTCGCTAGATTTTTAAAATTAGTCATCAGCTGATTCTACGATAGTTTCTAACATTGAACAATCAGTCACTGTCCATTGTTTGTATGTAATTTGATCAATAAATTTCTCATCAAACAAGTTTTTCAAAGACTCTGCTATTTTTTCAACTTCAGGAAATTTTTACATATAAGTAAATAGCAATTAGGCGTGGAAGTGCTGTATATCCTTGTTTTTAAAATGACGTTGTAGGATCTAAGAAAATGATTCGCAGTCTCGGCTTCTGCAAGCTGATTCAGTCGTGCTCCAGATATCATCAGTTTCGCATTTTGATGGATTTTACAAACGCAGATTGAATGCGTGCCACTACTGCTAGCCAAAATGCACTCTGTGGGTCTTAATTCTGCAAATTTGGAAAACCCGATATCACAGGATGGGTGCTCTTTCTTAAATGTGACGTATAGCGCTTTTAGGTTTCCCAAAAGTAGTCGCTTTTGCATCAACGAACGTTTTCCATCCTTTTTTACTAATATGCAGTCTCTTTAGCCAGACATGTCTTGGCTGAATTCGTTGTCATAATGAAAACTATGGACAAGAGTTTCCGTCTCTCGTGAAAGTCGTTTTCCTAATCTGGGATCAGGCGACGAACCAATTTCATGAGCAGTATGAATATTTTTCGCAGTGCGTGCCATACTGTATGCTACGCCAAACGGAGTTTTTATCCGACGAATTCCTAAACTAATCGGTAGCAAAGTTAAGAATTTAACTTTTTCTGATTTATTAATCGTTTCAGATAATTTTGCTTTGATTTCATCAACCAGTTCATTTATTTCATTGTTATTATTTCGCTTGATATCAAATACTTCCTCTAACTCCGTATCAAGAGCTTTCTTTATTTCTTGAACCTTAAGCTCTAGGGACTTTATTGATTAATGATCCTTCGAATTATTAATCGGTGAAACTTTCAGAAGTTGAAGAATTTTATTTAAATTTAGGATTGCTTCCTCATCG
>JAAAKG020140970.1:0-11972 GCA_010014905.2 Druon quercuslanigerum
ACTATCTGACGCTAAGAGAAGTCTAGAGCGGAGAGAGAGGTGGGTCAGAGAAAACCAACAGTTTCTCTCAGACCCATATCGAATTTTCCAAGAACCTCCATTTACTGTCGACCACCAGCTCAAACTGGAGGTGGTCAAGTATTTTGGAGAGAAGTCTACGAAGTGCAACCTAGAATGAAAGAAGACTCAGAGAACATAAATAACTTCAAGGAGCTGTGTGATTCCCTCATAACAACAGCTGAGGAAGAATGCTCACCAATCACTAACGAGGAGGTAAAAAAAGTATTGAGAGGTATTAAGAACTATTTCCCTCCGGGATCATATAGTATCAAGACCTTCTGTTGGAAGAAGTTTCCTTCAACCCATCATCATCTGGACCGTATTTGCACCTCATATTTAAAGTCGGAAGAGCCAATTCCGATGTGGTTGGTGGAAAGGCGCACAGTACTCCCGCTGAAAATGGGCAACTTATCTTACCCAAATAATTACAGGCCAATCACTTGTCTGTACACACTGTATAAGATATTTACAGCTATCCTAAATGATAGGATTATTCGGGCAATCGGACCTGTGTGGGAAGAAATGTATGAACAACGCAGCTTAAAAAAGGCGTAGCAGGATGTCGAGAGAACCTGCTTAACAATATATGTGTCTGAAAAGATGCAGCATCCTACCAGCGTTAGCTATCGATGGCCTAGTTCAACTGCAAATCGTAAGGCGCATAGACAGATTGATGCCACTTTAGAAAAACAGATTTAATATATCATCTGCAAAAAATCGTGTGACAACTAACAAGGCCACTTTCCAAAGGGGTGTCTTTCAGGGCGACTCCATGAGCCCACTCCTCTTTTGCCTCACATTATTGCCACTATCTCTTGTAATGAAAATCTTCAACTTTCGTGTGCCTACTGCTAACACTACCTGGCCGGGGGTTGGCCCAGGTGGGAAATCTTCTTTACATAGGAAATTTTGGCTGCCACTTACCTTGAGTCACACTTGAATAAACCGAGTTCGTGGGTCACACTCTTTCGACCCACGAACAACCCTCGAGGTTCCTTGAATTTTTATCGGCGCCAGATAAAGTCCTCCCTATCGGAACCCCGACGATGCTCGATCTGCTACCCGGCTCGCTTATCACCGCGCATAAGACTACAACAAGGAGGGGGGGGATAGAACTCTCGCGAGTGAAAGAGAAACTTTCCGAAATAAATTAATTCCGTCTGACTTTCACTATAAACTTTAAAATTTATTGCTCGATGATTAACCTTAGGCGAACACACATTACGCGAAGCTTGCCCTATTTCGAACCTAACCCTGAAATTGCTGAGAGACACGGAGAGACGCTCCGAAAATATGCCGATTCCACGTGCTGCTTGAGAGAATGGCCGGAGACACCGGCGTTAGGCCTCACGACCACGGTTTTCTTCGCGGCGCTCGTATTGCCTAGCCGTTGGAGGGATTTGATCGCCTTACATGCCGCCATCAGCCCCTGAGCCGAGCATCCCTCCAGGTTTCACGCCACGCGGGGGTCTCCGTCGATTCTTCTCCCCCACGTGCACTTCAAACACTCGCGACAGATTTGCGGTCCTATTTCTGTGGATCGGAACCGAGGCTGGGAAACACTTACGCGGTAGGGAAGAAGGTGCACCTACCTCTCAGCCGCTCGGTTGCGTTTAACGTCTGCTTGGCGTCCATTCCTCTCGTCTTCTCTATTAGTGCAGTCTCCCTTTGACTGTCGGTATGTGGCGGTCTACCGCTCTTCCGGGCCCCAAGCCAACTCTGCCTTGTGTCTGCTCGCGTTCCGTCCGCTTGCCGCTGTTTTCCCTTGGACCTTCCGTCGTTCGGGCGTGGCCGTCGTTGATTGGCTGGTGCCAGCAGGCGAGATCTAATGGCCATTTTCCACCCTGCTCTCAACCCTGGTCGGATCCGTGCTGGTGATTGGTTCCGTCCCACAGACTACCCTTACCTCTCTCCGTGCCCTTTACAAAGAAGGAACCGGCAATTGTATTGTGCTATTCTATTTAATAACATCGTCTGATAGTACTAAGAATCATTATATTACATTGTTGGTAATTCGGGTGGCTCTGGATGCCTTAGCCAGCGCAAACCTAACCTAAGTTAATATTATTTGGGAGTTGGCTTGGGGGTGGTTTCGTCTGGCACGTGCGCGTAACTCTAGTGATAACACTGTTCGGGCTTCGGCGAGACTCTGTGAAGTTTCAGTCCCTCTTCTCAACCTAATGTAGAAAACTTCATTACACTCTATCACTTCGCCATTCCCAGGAGTATTCTATGCTAAAAATAAAGAGCAACTTCATGTAGCTCTAGGGATTGTCGAACGATACACTATGGAAATATGAATTGAATTAGGGTTAGAAAAATGCCCCAAGACTTATTTGAAGCAAGGAAAACTTGATGGCGTCTCTGAAGATCCTGAGCTCGTCGATAGAAGCGCTGTATGGCACCTTTGTGCTGGAGAGACTTATACATACCTGGGCGTGCCACAGAGTCGCATTGAGGAAATGATATCTATAAAGGATACTCTCCGAAGCAGCAATAAATGGTTCATCCGACAGATTTGGTCGTCCAAACTGTCGACGAGGAACAAACCATATGCAACGAACATGGTTCCTGTCTTGGTAGTACTCTATTCATTTGGAGTGGTTACATGGACGAAGAACGAGCTCAGATCCCGTAATATCGGATCACGAATGGTTATGCACATAAACAAAAGCATGCATATTAAGTCTTCTGTTCCGTGACTCTACATCTCACGCGTCAAGGTGGTCGCGGAATATTGAATCTTGAATGACTTCACAACAAAATGATTCTGGGTACAGCACATAGAGTCGCAAATGGAAGAGACCCTCTTCTTAAAATGTTTAGGAAGCATGAAGAAGTGGGCAAAAGAGCGTTTCTGTACAAAGCAGCGGAGGAGGCTGCTAAAACACTCGAAGTTAACTTCAGTATCAGAGGTGACCAAATGCATCAAGTCTTATCTATCTCGAGTACTTACTTCTGAAAGCCCGGATTCAGAAAGCACAGAAGAAAAACTTCCGTGAAAAACTCCTCGATAAGAGGATGCACGGCATCTTCCATAGAAATGTGGAGGATCAGTCAATGTCGTGTCAGCTAACTTTTGTTTTCCTTAAATCACCCGCATTGAAGTCGGACTCGGAGGGTTTCATTTTGGCATGTCAAGACAGTGTCATTTCCTCCTTAACATAATGTCGCAGCATTTTAAGCCAAGACATTCCCGATGATAGCTGCATATGCATGAAAGCTCATTCTTCATCCACTGAACCAGTTTAAATAAGAAAGAAAGAAACGGGACGGTAATCATATTAGACGCAGATTCCTTGTTTATCGCCGACAGATTTGAAGAACAATTCTGTCGAAGAAGATGCTTGTATGTGGTTCGGAGGGACTCTCACTAATGTTGCATAGTGAATGTGCCTCTGAGGCATGGCTAGATATGTACAGGTCTCCCTAGTGTCAAGATGTCTAATACCACTTATATCCACAAGCTCAGGGTCATCGGGAATGCCAATAATCTTTCCTTCTTTCAGATTACTCTTGGCACACTTGTCCAATCCAAAGTCAATACCAATCTCTCAAGTGTACTTATTGACGATATTAAAAGCAAGTTAACATTTACTTTTACCAGAAGCATATATCTTTAGGTCATCCATATAACATACATAAGTGACATTATGCTCGCGATTGTTCAGGTTCACCGCAGAGGTTTCCAGAAGATTTTTGTAGTGCAAGAGATAAAGGCAGCAGTGTGTTTTAAAAGATCGTATACAGCTTGCTGAAGCAAATGATTGACCTGTAATTATCTGGGTCGGACAAGTTCCTTTTTATCTTTAGGAGCATAGTGCGTTCTGATACCAGCCACTGCGGAAAGGGCTCTTCCGACTTCAAATATGAGGTGATTATGCGGGCCAGATGTAGGTTTGTAGAAGTAAACTTCCTTCAACAGAAGTTCTTGATACCATGATGAGAATGTGTTCGTTAAAGCCAAAGGGGCTTTACCAAAAGATAATTCACAATCAGTAGATCAGATTTTTCATTGCTCTGACCTTTAATTCTAAAAGGTCTGTGCACAAATGTGGGGGAAATAGAAAGACAGAGCGCGCACATTCAGGTAAGTACGTCATCAAGCGCGAAGCAAAAGATAAATATAATATTGAGCGCAAATCGCGAGAACCAATTGTCGCGTGTCATAGGCGTTCTCACACTTGCTGCCAGATTTTTTACATAGTTTCGCTGAAAAATGGAATTTTTTATTTTAAGAATATTTTTTATAATTATTACAAAACCTATGTATCTTATAAAAAAAGTGTGAATTAAATGTTTAGATTTCCTTACATATTGACTGCTACAGACAGATAAATAAAGACACCCGTCATCCTTGCATAATACTTTTTTTTTATCAGGGGACTCAAAACGTGGAGATTTGGTCAAGTCTAGCAATCTCAAATTTTACATTAAAGTAATACCTTCTTATTAGATTGAACATGTAATATTGTTAATAAAATAAAAATAAAATCGAAAATATGTACAACAATTGGGTAGAGCCCGTAAAGATTAATTTTTGTAATATCCTAAACAAAACATCTCTAATTTTCATAAATCTAAAATAATTTGGTAATTTCTTATCAAAGTTTTTAATTAAATATCCTATCAGTCATATTTTAACCCTAGTTAAAATGTATGTCAACTACTAACATGATGTTAAAAAAAATTTTAATAACGTATGATAGGTAATACATAAGGAATTCCAAATTAGAATAAATGCTTCCCATTAGGGAGGAAAGAGTTACGAATTTAAAAAAATCCATAATTTAGGAAATATTTCAGAACAATAACTTTTTGAGATTTAGTATTAATACTTTAAAAAAACTATGTATGGTCTGGAGTATATTTCACGAAAACTTTTCACTTCCTAATTATGAAAAAACTGTATGTTAATTGAAATAAATTTTAGCTTAGTTTTTTATTTATTACAAATTATATTCATTAGTTTGTCATACAACTGTATTTCATTGTTCCCAGAAAGGATTAAAATAAAATATATAATTGTTAAATTTATTGTTTATCTTAATAAGATCTTATGAGCCTCTCCAAGGGGTGAGGTGGTCAAAAATGTGAAAAATTGTCCTTAGGTAATATTAAACGACGCTGATTAACATATCATCAAAACATATTTGATAGAAATTTAACTTTAAAATGAGCTTAATATATGTTTTGGTAAACTAAAAACATGCATTAAACTGAATTTTCAGGTTTGCCAGAACTTTGGACACTGTCTATTCGCCGTTTCTTTTCATCACAGTTCTATTTAATGTAGTAATTTTAAGTACTTCAGGACTCGGGGTAAATTTCTTATTCATATCAATTATTATGTATGAATCCACAACATCAGCTGTGTATCACGTATGTGTAACTTAAAAAATATATTGGAAATTTTTCAGATCCTAACTTTGATTGGCCAAACGGATAAAGTCATTAAATATGGAGCATACACTGTTAGTGTTTTTATTCATTTTTACTGTATAACATTGCCGCCTCAAAAACTATTAGATCACAGTGGTGATCTTGCACGTAGTGCGTAAGTGAATGACTTCATATTTTTTAATTCGTTATAAGTAAATTTTAAACTCCGTGCCCTCTGTTTTGAGTCAAAATGTCAGAAAATGTTCTGATAGAGTGTAAATTCAGACGATCAAGATCAATATACGCGAGGAAAACTAATTATACAGTGCGGGCAATTTTAATCGACGCACTCGAATTTTTCGTTTTCTAAGAGGTAATACAAAAAAAGTGGTTTAGACAAAAGTTGGTCAGGACCAAGGGGGTCATTTATCTGTGCAATTAGTTTTTACCTTGAACTTGATTTTCAAGGTAATTTGAAGGTCAAAGTGTTTTTTTAATTTTATAAAGGTCATTAAAAGAATTTTAAATACCATTTCGAATGTAAATTTTCCCGCTATTTTCAAATTCGAGGTCAAAAATAGGTATTCCCATTTTTAAAAAAATACTTTGACCTTCAAATGACCTTGCGAATCAAATTCAAGGTCAAAACTAATTGCACAGATGAATGGCTTGATTTAAGATACAAAAAGCACAACTCTCTACGGCCCTCCTATATGGTACACTAAGCCGGGTGGAAAAAGTATGAAGAGCGCAAATGAAAATTTTGTTTTAAAATCAGTAGTGAAATTATCATTATGACACGTTGTTTGTTTTCAACCGACTTGAGGAAATACAGTTTAATTTATAATTTTCCTTTGTGGGCACTTTCCGGAAATTAATACGTGAGTCAAGAATTAAACATTGAGTGGTTTTTTTTAATTACATTTTTTTTGCCATTAAAGAAAGGAAGATTTAAAAATAATATTGTATCCATAGTCGCATTTATAAATACTTTATCATTCTATATGCTTTTGAATTCAGATATGATATTTTATGGTATAAATTACCTACAAAATCAAGAAAAATATTATTATTGTTAATAAAAAGAAGCCAAAAACCATCCAAACTGACGGCTGGAAAGTTTTACAGCATGGACATGGAAACTTTTTCTTCGGTAATTATTTAATGAATTTAATAGTATTGTGCATTAAAAATGTTCCTTTTAAATTTAAGAACAATTAAAAAATATATTTCCTAATTAATATTACCTTTGTTTTAAGTAGATTATTTTTCAAAATGTTTTAGTTCTGTATTAAAACCTTAAATATTTTTTTTCCAGTAGACTTTATAATTTAGTTTATTCAGAAAAGTTTCAGTTGAACAGTACGCAATTTACTGGAATAAATTATTGAAAAAAGTTAAATTACTGAAAAATAATGGTTGTCCGCATTTAAAATTCTTGGACGCACATATTATAGCAATAAGTGAAATTTAGTCAAAAGCACAAATTATGAAAATCAAATAAGCAATATGTATATGAATTTATTTTAATGCCCTCAAGCTCGCTCAAACATCACTTTCCTTCTTCACTGTGCTGTTTTCATTGCGTTAATGGTCTTCTGGTGTTCACGAAGAAAGTTCAGGTTATGATGCAGTGTATATAGTTTCCGTCCTAATTTAATATGAATTGGTAATATATAATTTGTATACATGTCACAATAAAAAATTTGACAGTGCACAGACAAAATCTATGCTATTTAAAATTTCAGCACTTTTAAGTTACAAATATGCAACCTAAATTTAAGGTAAAATAGTAACTAAGAGTGATTTTCATGCACTTGAAACTAAAAATTTATTTATAAAAATCCATTTTTCCGCTATTTTCGTATAAATAGTATTCTGCATTTTCTATTATGAAAAAGGATATAGTTATTATCATAGTAGAATCCATAAATATTTAAAAGCATATGCAATGAAATGGAATTTGAAAATTAAACGCGGAGTCCTGTATTTCGAAAAAAAAATCGGATCCGCGATGAATTTAGTTATAGATAAGTATTCGGGTCCTCATGAATCGAAAGCATCAATTGAAGCAATCGAAATGAAGAAAGATGCCCAAATCCTTACGAATCGTGGCCCCCAGCCTCGCAGGATGAATTCTGATGAAAAGTACTCACCACAAGGACAGAAATATGAGGAGATCAATTCACGACACTGCTCCTTGATTTTATTAGGCTTTGACGCGAGAAATAAGATTTCGGAACCCTTGCTTTGAAAGAATAGGTCTTGAAGCAACTTATCTTTCCAGTTCAAATGCAAAGAAATAAAAAAAAAGGGAGGTGAGGGGCTGTCTACGCAGAATATTACTTGGGTCAAAGGCACCGGTTTGAGTGCTAATTGCTTTCGGAAAAACTGCTTAGCTTACCCATCGATTCTACAGTGGGATAAAGAATTATGTCTTTGTAATTGAAAAGCTGCGAGGGCAGGTTCGAGAAACCGCGAGTTATGTACCTGGGCAACGCGGGCTGACCCTTTGCGAGCAGATGACAATGATGTAAAAGGTGTGTAAGATTCTTAAGCTCGGCTCCATTCTCATCTTTAAGGTTTATTCCAACCAATTCTAATTGTAAGAAAATGTTCCACTGTGCAGACATGTGAGGTTCTGAGCCTCGTAACGAGGCTGAAATGTCGTCTCGAAAGTTGAAAACCTAGAAATCATGGCCGCGTCGATTAGACCGTGATGTGCCTAAAATACTCGGTACGCGAGCCATTGTCCCTTCCGTGGGGCCAACATAATGTCGTCCAGTCATCGCAATCATGCTGAAATATATCGCGCATGCCCCCTAAAGTATTATCCCTAGGAATTCATAGATATGGCGATAATTGATCTTGTTAACTCATTAGCCCACGTGCCAGGGAACCTAGGCAAAGCTGATTGAGATTCATAGCTGTCTCGCAAAGGCGCCTCCATTTTCCACTAGAAGGGCAAGGGTCGTCTGAAAAGATTAATACGTCCCTCCATTGCTATCCTAACACCAGGACGTTGGCATGACAAAACCCCATAAAGTTCGGCTGTCAAAGGAGACGAGTAATTCCTCAAGTGAACTCTATATCTTAAATTCTTGACCGGGTTATAGACGCCACAACCGGCTGCACCCAGAAAATGTTTCATTAAAGTATCTGTAAATGCCCGTATCGCCGTAGGGTAGATCGGGCCCGCAAATACCTCGTACAGTGAACTGATATTCAGGGGTATTGATATCCAGCTGTGCCACCAAATCAGACTAATGCTCGTCAAAGAATGCAGACCTAACTGTTGTGTTTAAGGCCCGAATAAAGGTTAACATGTTGTTGAAGGCAATAATAAGAGCACAGCGCTGCAGTTGGATGTCGAATATTTGTAGAGTCCATTGTCAAGGACGTGAGCCTCTTAAGTCTTAACCAACGGGCCTCCGCTCCAGAGAAATTTTCTCAAGGTAAATGTATTCGACAGAAAAGCCCTTTTTAGCGACAGTGGAGCTTCCCTGGCCTCAAACAGAAGGACGGAGAGGAAATCAAAGTTCATGCATCCAAGGATGACATGTAAAGAAGCATACTGTACCCGACTCAGCATTCTTAAGACTGTCTCACTCGCTCCGAGGAAGATAAGGGCACCTCATTTCAGACAGACCCTGATCAGTCTCTTGTGTACCGTGAGCAGAAGGGTAGGAGAGACCCCCTAGGAGATCTTGCAGATGAGGCCGCTGAGAATTTAAAATTTAAATGTTAAAAATAAAAAAATCTTCAATTATTTTACGCAGAGATATTGTGTTGGCCCAAAAAACCCAGATTTAGAAAGTACAGGTCTTTTACATTCCAGAGAGAGTTTATCTCATCATCAGAAAAGTACTGATTTCATAATAAAGTTGAGGCTTGTTTGTGTTTTGGGGTCATAAATTTCATACTCTAAAATACAGATACGGAGATTTAAAAACACTTGATTTGCCTAATCGATCATTTTCTTCTAAAATATTATTGAAAATAAGATTCCAGATAAATTAAGTAATACGTGCCTTATTTTTTCAGAAATCCTCCAGTATGTGCATAAGCACTAAGATAATAAATATTTTTATCAGACATATTCTACAATTCGTTACTTTCAAACGACCATTTATTGAAGGCGAAGAAATTGCTAACAAAAGTAAAGTTATTTCTTATGGAGTTAAAGACCGTGAAGAGAACTAATACAAGATTATGACGATTTGCTTGTCAAGTAGTAGAGAAACTGCTGCGAGCATTATCACGTACAATGTGAAAATAAAAATGAGAAGAAAGAAAATGATACCTTCTTGTTTATGCATAACAGGAGCGAATAAGAAATTTAAACATATGTTTGCGCCTTATATTATATAAATAAGCATGTATAGATTTTTTAAATTGAAGTATTTTTTATTAGAAAAAAATAAGTATTTGGTAGAACTTATTTTTAAATAAAAATAATTTAGAAGCAATATTTTCAAAACTTACTTCTTGTAGAGTTGCCTTGGAAAAGTTACAATTATTAAAAATTACAATTCTGAAGAATAATTGAATGATGATACCGTACTGGCCCTATTTTATAATTTTTAGGGATATGCTGAAAAATTGTTCATCCAATCAGAAATAAATTGTCGGCTTTTTTCTTCGTGCAATGATGATTTCTGATAAATTTTTATGGTAAACAGTATTATTTTAATTTTTAATGTTTTTTCTTTCATTAATTATACTAGATTGCGGAACTGCAATACACCTTTCATGTGTAACACAAACGAAATCTAAGATCAAAAATCTGCGCATTTTAGGATTTACGAAAAACGGAAAATCACAGAGCAGTGATAAATATTTTTAAGTGTTCACCTATTTAAGTTTTTATGATAAAGAAGTAAGTTATAGAAAAATGTATATTAGAGAAATTACAAGTCAAACCATCTGAAGAAATTCAGCTATTCTTAGTAATTTTGATGAAAATTCTAGCATCCGTTTTTTAAAGTGTTGAAGGAAGAATCATAAAATATTTTTTGAAAAAAGAAAATAACTTGTAGATACTCAGGATTAAACATTTTAGTTTTTTTTCAACTTTCATAACATTGTTGATTTTAATTATATTAAGGGTTTCTTGTCAAGTTATTCGTAAATTTTTTTGTTATAAGAACATTTTTTTAAATGCTTTAAAGAACGGATACTTGAATTTTCATCAAAATTACTATTAGTTACTGAAATTCTTCAGATCTTTCAATCGTGATGAAAATGTAAGTACGTTGCAATCTACTAGTAATGATAAAAATAGAAAGTACAATGTATTATGATAAAAACTGTTTGGAGACTGTTTATCATCTAAGTAATTATTATTGATAATCCTGCAGTTTTTAAAACGTCACATACGAAAAATAAATTGTACAAACCGAAGTTTACAAATTTTATTTTATTATACACCACGTAAAATCATATTTTATTCTAATATATCTTGATCGCTAATGTAAAATCATGAATTTCTAGAACAAGTTCTATTTTATAGAATATTGATTAAGCAGGACAGTACCTTAAGAACTAACTAATTATTATAAAAATTTATCAATCTGTAAGATTGGTGTGCTGAGGTTTACGACGACAGAAACTACTTAGAAACGAAATGAAACGAAATTTAGTTACGTGTCTCTCCAGCTCCGACGACATAAAACTCTGACAAAATATAATTTTGACATTGAGCCTTCGTAGTTGCACTTTTTTATGGTACTTTTTCATATTTAATTTAGTTTTTTGTGAAATTATTTGGCATTTATTTAAAGTATTGGAAACTATTAAAATGTGCCCCTTAATTTCGTAACTGTCCTTAGCCCTAAAGAAATTGCAGATATATTCGCTATTATGACTCGAATGAAATTGATTTTGCTCGATCCATATTTTCTTTAAAAGAAAACTGGTAGTAAACTTCTCATTTCATCGTCGCTTTACTATAAAGTCATATAGATGATATGTTATTCTAATTCTGATTTGAAATATTTTTAATGTCGAAAGAGAATACAAATTAGCTCTTTATTCGCTCACGAATTTTTGCACGTTTTTCTCGCTCTCTGACTAAGAAAAATACGCGTACCACGAGCTACAAATAATTTGGTCAGAATTATTGCACCATGCAACTTTGCCACCTCTTGAAAAAATATTATATTGTTGGATCTAAAAAGTCATTTTTCTGCTTTCAAACACATTTTTAATAAATAGAGCTTATCAAATCTTTCGAGTTTTTGAAGATGTCTTAGGCTGATCTTGATTTTAAATCCTTTTACGTCGATCAGTACAATCAGACCGCAGCGCGCACTAACGCGAATCGTTCCATATTTTACGGACACCGCAGATTTGAGAAAAACTTTTTTCTATAAAAAAAGCAAGAACTGTACTTTCTATATCGGAATTTTTAACACCAAAAGTGTCTCTGCGTAAAATAATTAAAGATTATTTGTTCAGTTAGTGGAAAGCTTCTAATGTGTCCCCTAAGGGTTTACATTTTTCATTCACCCTCTTCCTATTCCTTAACA
>JAAAKG020140971.1:0-11972 GCA_010014905.2 Druon quercuslanigerum
TTCAAAAAATTTCAAAAATTTGAATTTTCAAATCAAAAAAGGGAGCAGAAGATATTAACCGATTTCAAAAAAAAAAATTTTTTCTTTTTTCGGATGTCAACCCACAAATTTTTTTTGCCCAGCTAAAACGATTCAACTAATTTGGTCATTTTCACTCCGCCCTAATGTATAAGTTACAAACAATTCTTGACAAAAAAGTTGGATTTTCAATTAAAAAATAACAAATATCTACTGAAAATTGAAAAAATGAATTTTTTAAATAAACAAAATGAATTCGCAACCAGCAAACTAATTTTCAAGAAAATAGTTAAATTTTCCACCATAGAGATTTATTTTAAACTAAAATGATGACTTTCAACCAAGCATTAAAATTTCGAACCTAAAAATGATTAATTTCTTATTCAATTCTTAATTAAAAAAAAGAATATTTCAAATAAATACTTAAATTTGTTTACATGGTAGATAATTTTTAAACTAAAATTATCAATATTTACCCAAGAAAATGAACAGTTAACAAAGAAATCCAACTTTCAATCAAATACTTAAATTTAAAAAAATTCATGTTCTTCCAAGAAGATTAATTTTGCTAAATTACTAATTAAAAAATTTAATTTTTATCAGAAATGAAGAATAAATTCGGAATAAAGTAGTCCAATTTCTATTAAAAAGATATATTTTCAAATAAAATAATAAATCTTTAAACAAAAAATTAATTTTTAACAAATTAATTTAACCTTCAACAAAGTAATTGAATTCGCAAAAAAGATCAGTCATTAAAAAAATGTATATTTAAAATTTCAAGTAAAAAAGATGTTAATTTTTAATAAGAAAATCTGCCCGGTTCGTGAGCACATTATCATCGCGCACTGCGTGCGCAGCTTACTGCGCATACAAGTTTGAGCGCGCCTTAGGCGCGCGGGTGTTAGTTCGCGCGCTTCGCGCTCGATAGTATATTTATCTCGCTCTTCGCGCTTGATAATGTATTTACCTCGCGCTACGCGCTCGGTCTTTGTATATTCCCCACAGTTGTGCACAGACTTTTTAAAACTAAAGGTCAAAGCACCGACAACAGTAATTTGGTGATTGTGAATTCTCTTTTGTTAAAGCTCCTTCGGCTTTGACCATGAATTGGTATTAAAACAGACGTAGTTAAATTGTCTCGTTTGAAGCAACGCGCATTCTTAAAAAGAACTTTTGTTATTGAAAAAATCTAATTTTTGGATTTTCCATTATTTTTTCTGCTGTCATTATTTGAATTTTCTTTTTTTCAAGAAAACTCAAAAGTTGTTATTACAATCTTGTAGGGTATTGAAAAATCAACGTTTTTATTCTCTTGCCTTTTTTTCATTTTGTGCGTTATTTGCTTTGATATGTTCCTTTTCGTGTTTTTTTTAAATTTTGTAAATTACTCTGGCAATTTTTGGTTTTGTGAAAAAAGGTGATTAGGATAAATTGTTCGTCTTTTTGAATAATATGAATATCCGCACAGAAAATTTTTGAATTTTGAAAAAAGTGGTCTCAAAAATGTCCGAAAGTGCTAGTTTTTTAAATTTTTATCCAAAATGGCAGGCTAACAAACTTGACTTTGAGTTTAGGGCAATGAAAGAGTGTATCAAAGGCCAATCTAATAGATTAATTTTTTCAAACGCTATCGTGCACACAGACACACATACGTACAAACATACAGTCAGTCAGACAGACATACAGACAGGCACATTCGTAAAAACTTGTTTTTTGGATTCAGGGGGTCTCAAAACGTTGATATTTGACAAAAATTAGAAAGATCAAATTTTATTGTCCTTCTTTGATGAGAATGCAAAAATGAATTAAATTGTCACGAATCATTTGTTGATAGTTCTATTTATGGTTTTTATCGTAAAAAATATCATTTGAAACATACATATAATGTTTTTCGCAATCAAAGCGAAAACTGCGCATCCTATCAAAAAGTGATTTATAAAAAATTTGTAGATGTTTTTTAAATGCACAATTTTTGTCTAAAAATCTTTTACCGTATTTTGCATACTTTGGCCGAAAAAGTGTGATTTTATGATTTTCCATTATTTTGTATGCCGTCAAAATTTTAATTTTCGACTTTTTTAAAAAATTTAAAAAGTTCTTATGATAATATTGTAGGGAATTCAAAAAGCAACATTTTTCTTTCCTTGACTTTTATTCATATCGTAAGTTATTTGGCCTAAAATGTTCATTTCCGTATGTTTTTTGGAATTTTGTAAAGGCTATAACTCTGAAAATGTTTTTTTATCAAAAAAAGTTACCAAGGTAAATTGTTCATATTTTTTAATACTACTAATAACTGTACATAGAATTTTTTAATCTTAAAAAAGTGGTCTCAAACATTTTCAAAATGTGCTCACTTTTTGAATTTTTATCAAAAATGGCTGGCTAACTAACTTGAACTTTACTTTAGGACACTAAAAGAGTGTGCTAAAGGGCAATATAATAGATTAGTTTTTTCAAAAGTTATCGTGGAAACAGACAGACATACACACAGACATACAGACACATTCGTAAAAACTTTTTTGTCGGATTTAGGGGGTCATAAAACGTGTACATTTGACAAAAAGTGGGAGAGGGGTCAAATATTGCACAAATCTAATACCTTCTCTGAACCAGGAAGATTTATTTGCGATGAATAAAGACAAACTGATCTAATCAGTAACGTCCACTGACCGAATCATTAATTTCGAGTGATCAAAACTGTAAAATTTATGGATTAATTCAGCGATTTTTAATGACATAACCAGTACCTTTATCCTATTAAATATAAAAATTTTATGGATCTAATCCGTAACTTTCAAAGTATTAATTAGTGATTTATGGTTCTTTTCAATAATTTCCTAAAATGTACGAATTTAATATGTAAATTTAATGTAACTGTTTTATGTTCACCATCATAAAATTTGGTTTAATTGTAGATCCGACTGATATCCGGGTCTGATAGGACTTTTAGCTAGATCAGCTATTCAGAAGCAGTTTTTTTCCATTTGAAGATTGCAACAAACAAATTCAAATTGACTATATGAGAAGAAAATGTTTTGTACGACCTAACAGTACCAATTTATAAAGTTATAAGAAAAATTTAGTATTATATATATATATATATATATATATATATATATAGAGGAAAAACTTTTTTTACATTAGGAATAGTACAGTATTGTAGCTGACATGTTTCTTTGCGTCTTCGACACACGTCAAATGACCTGTTAACGAACCTTCTATGACATTTTATGATATATCAATACAGATTTATAAATTTAAAAATATATTGTTTATTTTGTTAATATGCGGAATACTTTTATAATATTAGGAATATAACATTAACGTGTATGATATACTTGTTCGTGGCTTCTAGACACATCGGTTGCCCAAATTAAGAACACATCAATTGACATTGCGGTGGGCTCTCCTATTTTCTGAAAATAAGATCTTCGGTAAAACAGTAACGTAGGTGTAAAAATATTAAAACTATCCTTTTTTAATTGCGTTAGGGAAAAACCTACCTATATGAGGAAAATTTATTTGATACTTCAGAGGATGCAAAATACTCATCATATTAGAATAAATAAATAGAACCATTTTGAATCCATCCATATAATACTTCACAGCTGTATTTTATTATTTTATCATAGAAAGAAAATCAGTCGCTTCTGTTGACTGAAAATCAGTTATTTCAAGGGCCTATTTAATTTCTTCAGCAATATTGACTGATTCATATTTAAAAAACTATGTAAACTATAAACTAAAATAAAAAAACTAAAAACTAAAAAACAAAAACTATAAACTAAGCAGAAGCTTGATTAATTTAAAAAGTCAAATTTTGACTGATTTTAAAGAGTGTACACTAAGGGTACAGTATAAAGATAGTCGTTCATTATAACATTATTCTAAACTGTTATTGTCAATTTGTTCATTCGACTATAAAAAGCTACCTTTTGTAGTTTTTTTGTGAAATATAAGCGTATTTCACTTCTGGCTTGGCATACACTTTCTGATAGTAAAAGACTTTATGGTCCTAATAAAAATTAGACAGCATCTCAAAATCCAACGAAATGTCCGTCAAGTATAAGCACCACATCATAAAACGCCCATTTGGCTTCTCGCTGGATTTGAATGTAAACAAAGTAGATAGTGCAATCATAGCTTAGAGATTTTTGTATTTATTTTCTTATTTATTTATGATCTGATTCTGCATCATCAACGTATCTATTTATTTATTTTATAATTTCTTAGACTCTCTAATATTACTTTGTTTTGATAAAAAAGTAATGTCATAAATTTTCTTTTATTCTTAAAAAATTGTTTGAAGGTTCCCGTAGGCCATTTTATGTAAGAAAATATTTATTCTAAATTTTCGAATGTTTTGTAAACCAAAAAGAATTTTTATATGACGTCGAGCTTAGAATTCGAAAATATGTTCTTTGGTAAGGATGAATGGTTTGAAATGGCTCATAAAACATTATCTTTTAAAAATGTTCAAATACAAATACATCAGAAGTACAGATTTTTATAGAACAAAGACACCTATAGTATTTTAAAATGTATTTTTAGCTATAATTTACCTGAGAAGGATATAAGCTAGTTACTTAAAGTGTATTTTTGTATAATTCTCATGATGATAATAGACACTTTTTCATATGAAAATATCCCTTTAGTGGTCTTTGACTCTATTGAATTATTTTGAATTTTCTTGAACTCGCCTTGAATTTTTTGGAATTCCCTTTAAATCCACTGAATTTAATGGATCTCTTTTGGGTTTTAATATATTATTCGCCCAAGGGACTTTTAAGCTCACCTCGAATTCTGGTGATTTTTATCAGGTATATATTTATTGCTATTTATTTGAACTCAATAGAATTTTTGGAATTTTTACCCAGAATTCTTTTTAATACATTTTGAAATTGTATCAGTTTGATCAAGTTCTCTTGAATTCTTCCTATTTCGCTTGAGTATTATTGAAATTAATTAAATATTTTAGATTCTTTATCTGTTTGCAGTTTATTTAAATTGATTTGGAATTCACCCAGAATTTTAATTAACTTATCCTAAATTCTTCTAAATTCACTCAGATGTACTTAAGTCAATGGATTTTTTTTATAAATTCACTCCAAAGTGTTTATAAACTTAGGTAACTGGAATTCTGAGGTATTGATCAAATTCTTTTAAAGTTTCTTCAATTTTGCTAAAGTTATATCAAACTTAATGAATGCAATGCATTTTGTTAGAGGATTTTCATTAATTTCAATTTATAGTTTTAGAAATTGGACCAAAAATCGGAAGAAACAAAGTATTAAATGAAAAAAAAAATTTTAATTAATTTTTAAGAGAAGCCTGCCATAGGTTTAGGTTTACTTTTGACAAAGAGAGAAGGAAGGGGATGTGGTTGGTTGCCTTCTAATTTTTCTTACCTCTTTTTTATTTTTGTCTAAAATTTTTTTCAGATTACAATTGGAGCATTTTTTGTTTGTTCGCTGTGGCCTAAATTTGGTCGTGGGATTCTTGTTTTTTACAGAAGTTGAAATCAATTTTTATATTTCATTAAATTTCCTCATATTGTTATTAAGTTGATCAAAGTCGCCTAAATTCCCCTAAATTCAATCTCATCTTACTACAATCTTTGGACTTTTTGGAATTTGTTCAATTCATTCGAATTCTTCTGAATCATTTTTTCACAATAGAATTCACTCTGAATTCTTATGAATTTATCTAAAATTTGTTTATATTTACGCGGAATTGTATGAATATTTGAAATTTATTTATTATATAGAATATTTTCTTCACATTTTAAAAGAAATCCTGTGCATATTATTCCAGGGGAAAAAGTTTGGTAGCTACTTCGGATCATAAATTTTACTTAAATTGCAAATGTTCGTATTCTACGTCCAATTTATTGGACACCCTGCTTCAGGTGGATTTGAACTGTATACAATTGTTAATTTTTTATAATATTTTTATGATAAAAAGGAATTTTTAGATGTGAATTGTAGTTAGTATGTCTTACGGTCATCATAGATAAACAAACATGATTTGAATGCGAACTTTCATCATGCATGAAACATTTTTATTTTAATCTCCAATTTAACATCTTACGTACGTTTCGATACAATGCGTATCTTTATCAAAGTTCTATAAATAATATATTTTGAGTTTAGTATAATTAAAAATTAGTAATACAATTCAAGAATAAAGACTAAAAACAACAAATACCTGTGATTGATTGGTTTAAGAAGTCACATAATAATGAAGTAAACCTCCTGCGTCATTTGGTTAATTGCTTCTTTAGTTTACATGTATAATTGTCGAATGCATAAAATTTTGTAAATGGATGTATCGAAATTATTATGTTTCAAAAATGAAACGTAAACTAAATTAAAACCGTACATATTTGAAATAAAGTGGTAACAGTTTGGAGGACAAACACAGAATTACAAACAGTAAATATATAAAGACTAGTGTGTAATAAACGTCTGAGATTCTAAAGTATTTTCATTGAAAACGACTGATGATAAGGCGCGAAATTTAAAAGGAGAAAATGAAGAACAAATTAAATTTTTTCTTTCCCTTTTTTTTTGTTTTAATACTGTGTGGGTAATAAGAATTATTTTAAAATACTTTGATAAATTTGTTTGATGTTTAGAGTCTCCGATAGTAAACTGACAGAGATATTACGGAATTTGCTTATATATATATATATAGATTCTATAATGCGACGTTGATATTTATATCTTTCTGTAGCTAAAATTCTTATATTTTTAAACTCAAAGTCAAAACCATGATCAAAGTGCCATGAATGCTGTGATAATCCTGTGTTTTGATTACCTATTCTGCAGTCTCTTTCGTGTTCTGCAATTTTACTTTTTAGTCTCGTGTCTTTCTTTTTTGATAAATAATTTTCGAGAGTATTCGTATTTTTGAAATAAACATTGATATTGATTTTTTTAAGAGAATTCCTCAGTATTTCAGATAGACCTTGGATATAAGGTATTGTTACTTTTAAGTTAAATTTATTATGTTTGTGCCTCCATTTATTTCTTTTGTTTGTTTTGATACTGGTGTTATAAATCTCATGTATGCGTTGAGCAATAGTGTCATTAATTAAGTCAAATGAATAATTATTTTGTCATGGTTTTTTTAATAAATTCAAATTTTCTTTTCTAAATTCGATAAATTGTTTGTTTTGATACTGGTGTTATAAATCTCATGTATGCGTTCAGCAATAGTGTCGTTAATTAAGTCAAATGGATAATTATTTTGTGTTAAGGTTTTTTTTAATAAATTCAAATTTTCTTTTCTAAATTCGACATCGCTTAATTTAATGCATCTATCTACTTATCCTTTTATAAGACCAATTTTGTGACAAAAAGAATTACGTGAATTAAAATTTAGATACCTTCCAGACCATGATGGTTTTTTATACCAATTAGTTAGTAAATTTTCATTCGGTGTTTTTATAATTTGTAAATCGAGATAATTAATGACATTGTTTATTTTACATTCATGAGTAAATTGTATAGATTCCTCGATGCTGTTAAAAACTTTTAGAAAAATATCAATTTTGTTGGTAGGAATAATAGCTAATATGCCATTAATATATCGTTTGTATAGTATAGGTTTAAAATCTAATAAATTTAAAACTCTATTTTCAACATCATTAAGAACTAAATCAGAAATAACTGGAGAGAGAGGTAAGCCCATCGGGCAACCAGAAACTTGTTTATGAAATTTTTTGTTAAAAGAGACAACTGTACCATTAAAGACTGTTCTGGTTGCAATAAGTAATTCTTTGTTTGTTATTTTGGTTAAATTGTGATTTATATTAAGTTTTTCTTCTATGCAATCAAGAGCAAGATCTATTGGGATGCTGTCAAACAATGACACAATATTTAAGGATAAGGAATGGTTTTTTGGAACAATTATATTTTTTAGTGTATCTTTTAATACCCAACTATTTTTAACATAGGAGCTATTGTTGATAAATACTGGTTTCAAAATGTTAGAAATATATTTAGATAATTCATAAGTCGGTGAGCCAACAGTGGATACAATTATTCTCCAACTTAAATTAGGTTTATGAACTTTCGGGAGAGCATAAGCTTTGGCTACAACACTGTTGTGAGTTTTTAAGTTATATGCACATTGGTCATTTATTAGTCTTTTGTTTTCCCATCGGTTAATAATGTCATTACATTTATTTTTTAAAGTTGGAACTAAACTTTTAGGCTCTAAACATCAACAAAATTTATCAAAGTATAATAAAAAAAAAATTTTTAACAAAATAATTCTTATTACCCACACAGTATTAAAACAAAAGAAAAGGGAAAGAAAAAATTTAATTTGTTCTTCATTTTCTCATTTTAAATTTCGCGCTTCATCATCACTCGTTTTCAATTAAAATACTTCACAATCTCAGACGTTTATTACACACTAGTCTTTATATATTTACTGTTTGTCATTCTGTGTTTGTCCTCCAAACTGTTACCACTTTATTCCAAATATGTATGGTTTTAATTTAGTTTACGTTTCATTTTTGAAACATAATAATGTTGATACATCCATTTACAAAATTATATACATTCGACAACTATACATGTAAACTAACAAAGCAATTAACCAAATGACGCAGTAGGTTTACTCCATTATTATGTGACTTCTTAAACCAATCAATCACAGGTATTTGTTGTTTTTACATTTCCTGAATTGTATTACTAATTTTTAATTATACTGAGCTCAAAATATATTATTTATAGATCTTTGATAAAGATAAGCATTGTATCGAAACGTACGTAAGATGTTAAATTGAAGATTAAATAAAAAATGTTTCATAAATGATGAAAGTTCGCATTCAAATCATTTTTGTTTATCTATGATGACCGTAAGACATATTAACTACAATTCACATCTATAAATTTCATCGGTAGAAGAAATTACTTGATTTGCATTCAAATCATCTTATATAAAGAGGAATTTTCATTAAAATTTTGTTATGAAGACTTAAAACATGATGTTATTGAGTTAGATTATAATGATCACCGATTAATTTTGTTACTTGCAACCAGGGAAGCTTGCTGATTTCTACCGCAAACGCTGCTGGCTGATTGATGTTGACAATTTCTCTAATGGTGCAGCACAGGCGTTCAAGATTTCTCGATTCGTCATGGTAATAATTAAATTCCATTCGTCTAATTGAATGAGCGAAGCTGTAAACTGAGCTGCTTTTCTCGCAATTGTTAATAGCTTTAGTAATCATTGTCTTTTAATCATTGATTGAAAGGCTATGTCTCTTTCCGTGAAGCTAATGAAGGCAATAATTAGAAAAAATACATATTGTCTACATTTGCAGTCGGCTACAACAAGTTTGAATTTAGCAAAGGCTCGCTAAGAAAATAAGTTTTCTTAATTTTCGATTTAAAAACCATACAAATTAAGGACATTAAACCCTTAATTTTATTCAAATCATTTTCTTAATAATTATCACAAAAAGCGAGAGATACTTAGAAGGTAATGAATATTTAGAACATAATTTTTTTTTGTATTGGAAGAAATTTTTCTCTTATTTATATTGAAATGAGGAAACTTACTGTAGTTTTGTGGGTAACTAAAAAATGGGAATTGTTAAGAAGGACAAACAACATTCTATAAAATCGAAAGTACTATTTAATAATAATACAAAGGTTCACTCTTGAGTCAAAGTGTTGTTGAATCAAGGACAAAAAAGGGTAATTTAATCATTTTGTCCACATTCGAGGAAGTGGATGTAAAAATTAACGATTTCGAAGTGACACTAACCAAAAATTGAAGTAGGCTTGGCTGCGGATTGCTATAAAAAATTTAATTTCTAGTTTAAATACAAACCCAAAATATTGAAACACACGCAATTAATAAAATCCTTAATCCATCAAGCCTACCTTTTTATTTTAATTTATTTAGTTTAAAAGGAAAAAAGTTTTTAATTTCATTTTTCGGACGAATTTTTATTTTCTCTAATATCACATTTTATCCGCACCGCAATTTCTTTTTAGTTTGTGTCCAAAAAATTCCAAAGAATTTATAATGAATTACAAAGAATTAAAGATCAATTATATTATTAATAATAATATAAAAAATTTTAAAAAGTGTAGAAAATAAATTAACGAACACAAAAAACTGAGATAGAAGAATGGAGAGAAAATGTCTTTTATGCAAAACTAAAACCTCCACTCACAAAAAAATATAAAATAAAAATCAGTATAAACCTATAATAATTTTCTTATAATTTTTTCGCGATTGTAGAAAAAAATTAGCAATATACTAAAAAATTCACAAATATTAATGAATTAATGCGAAAAGCAGACAAACTAAAAATCCCTAAAATATTTTAAACACTCGGAGGACCTATAAAATCTCTTAATTTTATTGATTATTTAATATGGGAGATATTCTTTTAAATATCTTAGAGTTCTTTGAAACCTAACAAGATTATTTAATATCCATTGACATTTTGTTTAAATAAGGAAAATTTTTAAAATATTTTTAATTAACTTAGGATATTTAAAATCCTTTTAAAGTATTAAATGCCTTTATATTCTCCATGAAATGGTTAAAATACTTTAAAATTCCTTGAAATCAAATTGATTTTATTTCGTAAATTAAAAAGTTAACATCTTTGAAAATCGTCAAAATCAATTTAAAAATGTAAAAATTATTGGAAATTCCTTTAATATAAATGCAACGAAACTAATTAAAGTTTTCTGAAAGAAGCAACCGTTCAGACCTTGATAAATCTTTGAAGATTTATTAAAATAATTTCCATGTTGTGAAATTTATTAAAATACCTTAAAATTCCATGAAATATTTTTAATTGCTTTCCTGGAAATTTTATTCACTTCTATTAATTTTTTTAATTACCTTATGAAAACTTTGGAACTGTAGACATAAAATCTTTGGAACTCCTACAAAAGTCATTTAAATCTTTTAAAATTTGGTTGAAAAAGTTAAAAATATTTAAAATGTTTAAAAATCCCATTTATCCTTAAAAATGATTGGAAATTCGATAAAAGCACCTAAATCCTGTATATTACTTTAAGATCCCTTAAAATCTTTGGAAATGGTACCAAATTTTTGCACATTTCTTGAAATCCTTCGAAATCTGTAAAATCGTTGCAGATTCAATAAAATCCTGTGAATCGGCTAAAATTCTTAAAAATACTTTAAAATTTATTCAAATGTTTGGGATCCCTATTACATTTAAAATTTTAATTTTTGTCTCAAAGTTTTCTAGAAATCCGTTAAAATCGAGCGCCTAGGAAACCCCTGAAAAATTCTTTGGGATCTGTTAAAATTGCAAAAACTCTTTAAAATATTGGTCAATCCTTTAAACCCTCTAAAATAATTAGTGATCATATAAAATCCTCTAAATCTCTTGTGAAATTGCTTGATATACCTTGAAATTGTTGGAGATCTTGTTCGTTATTCAAAGACATTTTTTAAATCTATTGAATTTTTTGGACTCTTTTAGAATAAAGTAATACCTTTCCAATTTTTTGAAACTTATTAGGTTTCTTCATAACCCTTAAATAGTATATTACACTACAAGGGCCGAAAGTTTGACATTCATGCACTGCGCGCTATGAGGCCCGAGGCGAAGCCGAGGGCATCATGTAGCGCAGTGCAGGGCTGACAAACTTCTGCCCGTGTAGCGTATACTATTTTTCTTTATAGTAGGTCGAAAGTACGTTAACTAATTGCATTTTTAATTATTGCGATGCATGTTTTTGATGCCTGGCCCGACATTTGCAAGGACGAGCGGAGCGAGTGCTGCTGGTCAGGGGCAGGCATCAAAATACGTTTTAAAAGTGTTTCATTCATTTTTGATTTAATTTATATCACTGATAGCACTATTTAAGAACACTCATAAATTCCAATTTCAAGCACGCAGCTTTGAGGTTATACGTAACAACAAATGACAGCGG
>JAAAKG020140972.1:0-11972 GCA_010014905.2 Druon quercuslanigerum
TTTGGCCCCCTCTTAGCCCCCCCCCCCCCCCCCGGTAATAAAGGGTAAAAAAATTTTTCTCCTCCCCCCCCCCCCCTATCTTGCTTTACGTAATTTTTAGTTAGCTAGCTAGTTATTGCTAGTAGAATTAGGCAGGGTGTCCGAGAACTTTATTGTCAAAATTGCCTGCTTTTTCCTTGACTAATTTTTAATTTTCCTTGATCATTAATATACAAATACTAGCATTCTAATCTTGCAATACTTTTGACATAAAATCTTTTGTAAACGGAATAAAACAGCATTTCAAATATAAATTTAAAAATATCAAATTTATTAATTTATTTAAAATAAAAAATGTCTTTTTTACTATAAAAGATGACTATTGATGAAAATAGTTAGATTTTCAACCTCAAAAGATGAAATTTGTACCGAAAAAAACAGTTTAAAACCAAAAAGACAAATTTTTAACAAATAAAGATTTTTCACTCAAGAAAGAAATAAAAGTTTATCTAAATTATTAAAGCTTCAAGCCAAAAGACGAATTTTCTCTACAAAAATTGAATTTTTGAACAAAATATGATTTTTTAGCAAAAACTTAATTTTTACACGAAACTGATGCATTTATACCCAAGAAAAATGAAATTTCAAACCAAGAAAATTATTGTTTTTTTTTACTAAAAAAGAAGAATTTTTAACTAAAATAGATCAATAATCTTAAAAAATGGCAGTTACATTTTCAGTTAAAAAATTATTTTAAACCAAAAAAAAAGGGTTTTTCATTGAAAAGTTAATTTTCCAACCAAAGACGTAAACCTTCATTTTAAAAAATACAGTGTAGTTTCACTTTTATACAGATATTTGGATTGTCAATTAAAAAGAATAATTATCAACAAAATAGTTTAACTATCTACGAAAGATATTAATTTTCTATTAAAAATATATATGTTCAACAAAAATGTGATTTCTTAACGACGTTGAATTTTTAAATGAAAAACAGTTGAATTTTCAAAAAAAGAAGATTTCAATTGACTTTTTAACACAAGAAGACAAATTTTAATTTAAAAAAGTCTATTTTTTATGAAATAGACGAATATTCAACAAAACAGTTGCATTTTTATCAAAGAAAGATGGAATATTTCTACCAAAAAAGATGAACTTTTAAATCAAAAAGAAAATTTTCAGAAAAAAATAGTTTTCATCTAAGAAAGATGTCAGTTGACTTATCTGCAACAAAATATGAATTTTAAACAACAGGGTAATGTTCTAAGAAAATAGTAAAACAAATTTAACCCAAAAAGGCAATTTTTAAAAAAAAACTGTTAAATTTGCACCCAAAAAGGATGTCATTAAAAAAAAAAAAAAACTGGTAAATTTTCAACTAAATAGTAAAATTCATAACTAATAAGGTAATAATGTTACTTGATTTAAGTACGATCCCTTTTCTTTCAATCATTTATATTATCATATTGATTTAATTTGCAGAAGAGCTCGATGAGCACTCCAAGATTGAAGAACTCCACAAACGAAGAAACTTCCTCGCAAGTTACTGCAAATTAATCGTTTACAACATGATACCGACGAAAGCAGCCGCCGACGTATTTAAACACTATGTTAAATACTACAATGACTATGGAGATATCATTAAAACTACCTTGGGAAAGGCGAGGGACATTAACAAGACAAACTGTGCACTCACAATGCAACAGAGTTTAAATATTCTCTACAGTGAAAGCGTGGCGGAAAAGGGACGAGTAAATAGGAACAGCGACGAATTTACTGCCATGAAGGTAGAAAACTACTGCTACTTAAATTCTTATTTTATTTAAAATCAATCTAGATGGTCTCTTAAATATCTGAAATTTGCTTGCGAAAATGTAGGAACTTGCGAAACGATTTGCATTATCGTTTGGACTCGACGCTGTGAAAAATCGAGAAGCGATTGCTTCTTTACACAGAGCAGGAGTTCTTTTTGCCATCACGCCGCCAGATGGCGTTGAACTTGATCCCACGGGACCTCCTCCGAATCTTTCATTCTTGGAAATTCTTTCGGAATTTACGAATAAGCTTTTGAAGCAGGACAAACGAGTTGTGTATGTATTTTCTTTTTTTTCTTTTAATTTTAGACATTTCTTCCTGATGAAATTTAGGATGTACCTATTGAAAGAAATATATCTTTTTGTAGATTAAACTTTCTCGATGGTCGTCTTCACGCTGGAATGCCATCTTCAAAAAGCGAGGATTGGCAACCATTGTTATTGTACAGAAACAGTTTATTGCATGGTGATACCGATCAAGTGCCTGTAACTAGTAAACGAGCTTACACGAGGCGCAAAAAGGAACAAGGTAATTTGCATTTACATTTTACACAATAGTTACTATTTTTTTGTATTTACTTTCAACTCTTTTCCATTTTATTATTTTTAGAAGACGACGATGGCGATGACGGAGACGATGGTTCCGATCATGAATTCATGGGGTGAGTTGTTCCCATCTACGATTATATTTTCCAAATTAAATGTGCAACTTTCTGCAGACTGCAAATTTCTTTTCCTAATCTCTAGTACTTTAAAGGCCTTTTTTGGTCAGTTTTCGTTTTCACAACATGTACCGCATGCTGATTAAAATCTGAAATTCATAGTTTTTAAATAGAGAGCATGAAATTGTATGCGCTTGGAGTAAATGTTGAATATTTCGGGGCCTTTGAAGTTTCTTGAGAGTGGGTCATTTCATTTGTAATGTCAGCAACTTTTGTTCTCATTTTAATAAACTACTAACAAAAAACTCTGAATTTCGGTGACTGGACTTGTGCTTTCTTTCTAATCTTTTGTCTTGATTTAATTATTAAATGAGGAATATTTCAGTAGAGGGAGGATTCTTTTGACGAAAATCTTTGGTTTTTCAGTTACTATTAGCGCTTTGCCATTTGTGCCTACGCGAGAATCATCTTTGCTCATCTTTATGCTTTGCTTACTCTTGCAAACGAGACCGTTTGGAGAAGGTTCTTCAAATTATTGTAATTCTTCAAAGACTGTGTCTGCCTCGGTAGTTGTTTGAAAAAAGAGCGATTGTCAGTGTCCTTCTTTATATTATTTCTCCGAAAACTTGAGACTCAAAAGTCGGTTTCGGAAAGATGCAAAATTCTGCACGTCTTTCATCGTTGTTGAATCTTTATAATTTTGGCAACTCTTTCAACTCGAATTTCCTTGAGCTACGATTTTTTTGTAAACAACTTGTCGTCAACGTGATAAACAAATTTTACATCACAAGAGCTTTCTCTCAAGTTTTAGCAAGAGTGAGTGTAAATGACGCGATTTAATATTGTGTGAATTGATGAATTTTAATTATCAGAGTGATTGAATTTGAAATTGACAATTGAAAGTGCTTCTGGCTGTGAGCTTGGAGCAGTCTATTCTTTTTTTTTTACTAATCTAGGTTAATTCAGCTTATTAACAAACTATTTCGTTGCATGAGTAGTAACTTTTGATGACCGCTGTTACAGGCTACCTGATCGTTATACCAGTTAAAAGTAGCGCTAAATGCAAATGGTGAGCCTGTAATTCTAAATGCGAAAGGGGCAAATATTTAGAGGATTTGGCAAGAGAGCATTTACAGATGTAATGTCCCTTTCGTTGAGCGAAATCGATTTATATTCCGACTGTAGAGTAAGGAATACCCGATAGTGTTAAATATTATATAATTTTCACAACACTTTTTTTCAATGAAATAGCGCATAGAGAACGATGTGTGTTTTCTATCGATTTTAAATAATATATTTCGAGTAAGTCAAGTACTTTGTAATCAGTTTATATATTGATAATACAGATTCATAATTGATGCAAAGCTAGTTTTCTTAATTCAATCAAGACCCTCACTCTCCTCATCACCGTTCCTAGAGATCATTTGATTGTTAATGATTTATTTTTCCAAATTTTCATTCAATTCCGGCGCCAGGAAGTGTGACGGAATTAACCCATCCTTAACATTTCCTCATTTCAATTGATCTCGAGTTTGATAAATTATTCAATTTTATTCACACGACGCCGTTCTCTATTGCCCGCAATTTATTATTCAATTTTTTTATTTTGATTTTCAATATCGTTGGGTTAATTCTGTTTGGGTAATTCTTGGTGACACCAAAAAACTAAAAATAATACAAATATCGAAATGTTCTAGACTTTTTTCTTGGTTATTGGAGATTTTTATTTTGAGAAATTACGTACCCGCGCGTCATTTTAATTAAAATTCCAAACTTAATGATTTATATTTTCCATTTTTTATTCATTTGTTTGAATTAGATTATTCGACAAGAATTAAATTTTTAAACAATTTTATCTAAAAAGGCAAAGTAATTGAGAGATTTTGTTTAAAAAATCAATATTGACCTGTATCTTGAAATTTGAAACAATGACCAAATTTTTATTTCAGCAAACCAAAAAAGAAGAGGGGCCCAAAGAAAAATCAGTGAGTGAACGCTTCTCCATTTTGGCAGAATTTCGTTGATTAATCGATTACAAGTTTTTAAATAATTTTCTGTCCAATGAAAGTTTCATTTATTTTGAAGAATTGAGTAAATGTTACTAAACAGATTATTGGCCGATTCAATTTTTAGATTGAATTACAATTCAAATAATGATAGTTTTTGTGTCGTTTTCCTTCAGTGTTTTCTCTTTTATTTTCAGACAATCAGTATCGAAAACAACCATACATCGCAATTTTAAAGCTTCTAGCTATTTCGACACCAGCGATTTTCACAGAAATGAAAATGATAATTCTCCGCCGCCATCAATTGATGATTCAGAATCGAATCCTTCTCAAGAAATAGACAACCGGCTCAAAAGTTTGAAAATTCAATCGAGATCGTAAGTGATTGCGATTATGGGATTTTTTTCCCAGTTTTCGATACTGAAATATCGGATTCCTTTTATAAAACGCGACCATTTTTTTTCGTCAGGCGAAAGAGTCAAGATCAATCAGAACCGAGAGAGCTGAGAAGAACTGCCAGAAATTCTGGGCGATACGTTCAAGGTCAATATATGGTGAGTCTAGACTTTTATTTTTTATTTTTAACAGGGTGTCCAACGACCTGGAAAACCTGGAAATCTTGAAATTTTTACGGAAAGCTTGAATTTGAATTTTTATTTTGCTTTTAAAACAGTTAGTTTATTGAAATTTAAAAAGTAATTAAAATCTTTTATTCGGTTATAAAAGAAACACTTCGTTTAAAAGAAATCTTGCTACTAAAAGGTTTTTTATTCATCGATATATGATTGATCTTTTGTTCAATACAGCGTAATTAAAGAGATTTCAGGGCACTTTTTGTAGACTTTACTAAAAATATTAAAGTATACATTTTTTTAGTGATATTCCACTTAAAATAATTCTAAAGATTCCAAAATGTTTCAAAATATTCCAAAGCTTTTGTAATATTTAAAAAGATTTTGAGCATTTCAAAAAGATTTTACAAAGATTGCGAATTTTTCACAAAATTTTTTAACTTTTAAATGATTTCAAGGATTTTAAATATTTTAAAAAAGTCCCAGTACGCCAGGTGTCAAAGATTTAAAAATATTCTGAAGATTTTAAACGGTTTCAAAAGGTTTTAGAAGATTTCACAAAGGTTTAAAATATTTTATTCGTTTTAAATGAATACAATAGATTTCGGAAAGATTTTAAAATTATTGCAAAGAATCCATAATGTTTTTTAAAAGATTTCAGGAATTAAAAAGGTTTCAAGAAGGGTACATTACACCAGATTTCAAAGATTTTAAACAATTTAAAAAGGTTTAATTAAATTTGAAAAGATTTCAAAATATTTCGAAACGTTTAACAAATATTTCAAATATTTTAATGAATAAATGAATGGAAAATATTTTACAAAGATTTGAAAGATTTCATACAGTTTTCATAAAGATTTCAAACGAATACAAGAATTTCAAAGATTTTAAACGATTTTAATTTTTATTGGCATACCAAAAGAATACAAGAATTTCAAAGATTTCCAGTACACCATATATCAAAGATTTCAAAAAATTTCAAAATTTTTAGAATATTTTAATATATTTCAAGCATTTTAGTGATTTAAAATAAATACAAAAGGATCCAGAAAGATTTCACGAATATTTTAAAGAATTTGTAAGGATTTTAAAAGATTTGAAGAATTTTAAATATTTCGACAAGGGTGCAGTACGCCAACATACAAAATGTTTCAAATATTCATAAAGATTTCAAATATCCCAGTGAATTTATAAGGATTTCAAAAGATTTAAATAATTTCGAAATATTTCCAAAATTTCAGAATATTTCAAAGGTTTTAAAGAATTTGAATAGGTTTAAAAAAATTTGAGAAGATTCCAGTGATTTCGAACGAAAACTAAAGTTTTCACAAATAAAGATTAAAGAAAGATTTCACAAAAATTTCAAAGAATTCCAGGATTTCAAAGATCTTACAAAAATTTTGAAAGATTTCGAAAGGTTTCACAGAAATTTCAAGATTTCACAAATATTTTAAAAACTTAAAGAAATTTTAAAGAATTCTCAGATTTCAATACTTTCAAGGATTCCAAAGACTTTACAAAGGTTTAATGATATTCCCAAAGATTTCACAAAGATAACTGATAGTCGCAAAAAATTAAGAATCTTTTTATTTTGCTTTCTTTAGAAATTGTTGGCCAATCAAAAATGAAATGTTTTATCTTTTATATGTATATCAAACAGTTATTTGATTATTATATATAAAAAAGGGAGACCTGGAAAACCTGGAATAGACCTTGAATTTTGTTCCTAGGAATCGTTGGACACTCTGTTCAACGCCTTTTTTAAAACTTAAATACAGAAATTTGTAATTTATTATTTAGTTAAATGTATCACCTCAAATTGTCAAATTACTTTTTTTTATTTCGAATTTTAGTTTGTAAAATTAGAAGGTACAGAGAATAGTCACATTCATTTGTATTACACAATTGCAGAAAAAATCATGAAATTCTGCTCTGTTAAATTGAATTAAATCAATCAGACGTGTGCAATCGCAAAAATTTTTTTTTTGGGGGGGGGGGGGGGGGTCAGAATTTTCAAAACATTATTCCGCAATAAAGTTACTCTAGAGCATGTTACCTTTGCATTTTGCAAATCAAAATTCGAAATAAAAAAGTAATTTAATAAATATATGTGATGTAAAGTTTTGAAAAATATTGAATTTTTTCTAGTCCAGTATTGGGAATGGTTAAAGTATTTATTTAAAAAAAAGTGATTCAGATGGAATTTACTTCTTGTTTAGTGAAAAAACATTTTGTTAACAAAAATATTTTTCTAAAAGAAAAACAAGTTTTGTACTATTTATTGTAATTTTCAACCCATTATAAACTTAGAAATTAACTTATTTCTAAGCAAACATGATCTTAAAGTAAATTTTTATGAATTTATAGATGAAATATTTACTATCTAAGAAATATGGCGTAGAACTTAGGTACTTAAATTCTTACTTAAATTCTAGTCGTCTATTATCCATATTTTCTGCATAATCTGGATCAAATTTTTTCGCTACGAACATTAGTTAAAGTTCATTTAAGCTTTTAAAGTATTGAAACTTACATGACAAAGTAAACTAGTTATTTTTTTTATAAAATCATTTTTGTTCAGAAATGCATTTTTTCACTCTATAAGATGGAAAATCGATCTAAAACTCTTTTTTGAATAAAGAGTTATTTAAAATAATCTAGAAATTAACCTTGATGACACGTAACCTTTTTCTTTGCCTAAAAAAGAGCGATGTTAGTAAATGTCTCGAAAACATCGAGCACATTGTTTTCATATTTTCAAAGAGATAAGAAAAATTAAATTATGGGAAAAAGTTATTTTGAAAAATTCGAAAAAAGTGAAGAAGCTTTTTAATAATTTTGTAAGATTTTGAGATTAATTTTTTTAAAAGATTTCTTGGAAAAATTTTAAATGGTTTAGGTTTAATTTTGAAAGAATAATTTTAAGTTTGGAAGATTTCAAAATGAGTGGAATCGGAACAGGGCGTCAATGGCTCTTGTATGATTTTTTATTTTGAAAAATGAACTTAAGAGAACGTTGAAAAATTTAAAAACATTTGACATATGATTTCATTGAATTTTAAAAAAGAGTAGAAGATTTTATAGCAAAATTTTTCAATTTGCTAAGATCAAAACATTAAGAAATAAAATTGTATAAATTTAAGAAATGCTTAAAAGCTTTGAAGAGATGGAAAAAGAATTTTAAACTGTATAAGATTAAAAAAATGCAGATTTTTTAAAAAGATTTAAACCCAAACCTGTAGAAGCTTTAAAAGTATTTTGAAAGGTTTCAAGAGAATAAACACATTTTCTTAAAATCCTTATGAAAATTTGTAAGATTTTAAGGCTATTTTTTCATTTTGAATATTTGAAAATTTTAAGAAAAGTTCGAGTCAGCTGAATATAATTGTAGGTTAAATTAAAGGTTAATTGAGGTTTTAAATATATTAAAAATATTTTAAAGCTTGCAAGTATTTCCGAAAATGTATCGTATATTTTTAATTTCTTCCAAACTTCTAGAAGTTCTAAATATCTTTTAGAAAGGCTCAAATTTTTCCTGATATATTGTGAAATCCTATAAAATAATTTTGGTTAAATCTTCTAGATTCTCTTTTTACAAATTTGAAATATTAAAAAATCTTTTCTTATTTTCTCAAGAGTCTCATAAAATTTATATCTATATAAGTTTAAAAACAAACTGATAACACTTATTTTCTTGTAAACAATTTCAAAATACATTTTTTTCATTTAGAAAATGACTTATGTTTTCAAACATAATAGAAATTTTTTCAGAAAACTGTGGTGAGAGGGAAATGTTACGGTCTATTACATGGGATGGGGAGTTAAAAAAAGTTTGAAAATAATGTTACGTTATATGTGCCAAAGTTATAATGCATCTTTAAGATTCAACTCTTTCTAAATCTTATTTTCGGCACCAGATGTCGAAATATTTTACCGATATACCGAATAGTATCGACTTTCGTCATTAAAAAATTTTTAGAATTTTTTAAGGCCCAAATACTAATTTTTGGAAATTTACTTTTTGAGAAATTCTGATGTTTATTAGAATTTGTTTTATATTCCATTATGTGACTATTTATTCAAATTTCACCAAGAAAAAATTAAAATTTAGTAATTAACAATTGCCTCATTCAATTTTTGTATAAAAAACTGAAAATTCAATCAAGAGTGAAATTGTTTGCAAGTGTTTTCTAAAATTTATTTTACCATTCTATTAAATGTTTAAAAACTTCTCAAGAAAATTGTATAATTAGTTTCATGTTATAAATGATATTTTTAAATTTTAATTTATTTAAATTATTTTTAACCCAGGTATATGCAAATTATTTTTTTCAGGAATCGGATTCCGATTAAGCAGAGAGATTGTGTTCTGTGACATTCTATTCGAACAAGAGACTGACTAAATCAAAGAAGAAGCATTCAGGTTTTGTTTTCGCGTTACAATTAAGAAACAATTCCCGGTTGCGCAAGTCTCGTTTCAAATGTGATCTAAGATTAAGTTATATAAGTTTGAAAAATCACCCGATTCTTCCATTTCTTATTGCCGAGTTATAGTGACATAGTAATGAAGATTAATCTTCACCTCCCAAGTGTGCAACCGGGTCATTTTCATTCTTTTAATTTTTTTCGACTCCTTTTTTTTATTACAATACATGTATGTAATCCCCTTCAAGTGCATATACAAGTTTCAAGAAATTATACAGATTTTATTACCTGTTTCTATTAAATAATTAAATTATTTCACGACATTAAATTGAGATTAATCTAAATAGTAAAAAGTTTTGTCATTTTCGTAAATAGCTTCATGGTATTATTTATAGTTAAAGTGCTGAGATTAATTAATAATGAAATTAAGCAGGATGATGCATACATTTTTATGCAAGTTCCCTTGTTTACTGTAAATTAAGTTGATAAACTATACGTTATAAAATTATGAAAGTATATTGCCAAATATACATATGGTATGTACAAAAAAGTATTTGCCGTGCATATCATCAAGTTTTTACCAGACGTTCTGTAATAAAATATTTAAGAATTATATAAATCTGCAGATTATTTTATTTGTGTCTCCTGTTTAATCAAAATTCAAGCAGTATATCGTACTTGTTATTGTGGTGTTTTTGATTTATATTTAGATGAATATACACTCGAACCTGGATTTATGCACGGTTTCGGGCTGCATGGCGCAACCTCTTGCATATAAACGCGATTTGAGTGCGGCCCTCATGCTGTTCGTCACACTTGACTCAACACCGCCTCTCTCTCGGTCCCGCGACTTCTCTAATCACCAAATTGCCGAATACAGCAATTCTGGGAACGCAGAAATCCAGTCTACAGAAATCCAGGTTCCAGTGTATATCTTGATTCAATATAAGAAGAATCACATTATGTAAATAACATAGGATTTAGGGACACTAGAAAACGCAAACCATTTTTTGTTTGCACCATCATCTAGGCCTTTTGAAAAGTTGATTCAAAATATTGAAAGTTTCAGTCGGCAAATGTCACTTTGAAAGTTTCAATTCATGAGATTTTTGGCCCATTACATTTTTAAGAAGCTTACGAAAATCTTAGAAATTCAAGATTTTGAGTTTTTACACTTTAGAGCAGGGAAAATTAGAAGATAATAATCAAATATTAAATAGTTCGTATACAAAGAGTTTTTTTATTGAATTTTTATGAATCCTGAAAAAATTTCAAATTTGCCGCTAATTGTACCTATAAGTTAGGTTATGTTGCCAAAATATCCGCGAGAAAGAAAAAAGAACCAAAAAGTTAACATATACACAAAATGACGGGCGAAAGACCATCGGAACCCCTGTATTGTTACGATGAATTTAATATGTATTATCGTATAAAAAGCAATTGTTTTCCGCTGAATGTAAGGACTCGAAAAATAATTATTAAATAAATTGTATTTTAGGCATTTTCTCTTGTAGTAAATTCCAATTCTACTTTTCAATTAGGACATCGTGAACGAGTGGATCCAGACGTACAAACTCCACAAAAAAGACGCCTTCCTAACATTAATTCAGCTTTTTATAAACGCGAGTGGTTGCAAAAGTCGTATAACTTTTGAAATCCAAACAAGAGAGATGATTCATAAGTTGGCCAAGGAACTTTATTGGGTATATTTAAATATAATACTTACTATTTTTTTCGAACAAAAGTCTGAAATCGTAACCTCGATTTAAAGGAATTCACTTTACTAGAAATCATGGAGCTGGAATGTACTTTCCTGTCCGTAAATATTTATTAATTGATGATGAATAACTAGGCGACCAGGTGGCTTGACTGGAAATTAAGGACATCATCCCACTTCTTATTCTACAAGATACAGGATGACCGCTAAACCAATAAATGACAGTGAATTTATTTGTTTACCGGGAATTTGACAAATTTTGAGAAAAAAAAATCTGTCTTAAGTTTGATTTCAAGAGTTTTCTAAATAATCAGTTTCGAATTTTTATTTCTTTCAATTCTGACATCATTCAGTTTACCATACGTAATTCGAAAACCTTTTACCTACAAATTTTCTATTTTGGATTTTAATTTTTACACCTATATTTTTCATTTAAAGAGTTTTAAAGTGCAGTTTTAACAAATTTAAAATTAGCAGCATTTGAAATCTACAATTTTGAATAAAAAAATTTTAGTTCATCAAGTATGGATAAAAATTATAATAATTTTAAAAATTTAACTGTACATTATGGATTAAAAAGTGAATAATAATTTATTTTACTAGATCAATCGGAATCAGTTTAAAATCGAGAAAATTCCAGTTTTTAACGTTAAAAATTAAACTGTTTTAATTGTAAAGTATTAGTAGTTAACAAATTTAAACTCTACATTAAAACTTTATAAACGATTTTTAATTTTAAAATAATATATTTATTATTAAAGGCTTTTATTAAATATAAAATATTGTTTTAGTTTAAA
>JAAAKG020140973.1:0-34199 GCA_010014905.2 Druon quercuslanigerum
CGGTATTAAGTTATGGGGCAGAGATATGGGGATGGAAAGAAAGGAAAGATATTGAGAGTTTACAAGAAAGATATATTTTTGGTTAATTATCATCCAGTCGATCGCCCCTCCTAGCATCTTTACCACATTCTCTTGCCAGCTTCCTTTATCTTCCATTCCTCTCCTACGTCCTTCCCACACATGCTCCTATGTTTCCTCCTCTCATTCATGTATTCTGCACTTTCTGTTCTCTTCTTTTTTCCAATACATCCCCTAACTGACCTCGTTTCCCAATCTAATTCTTTCTATTCTGGTCGACCTTCTCTCTCTCCATCCTTTTTCTAAATACTTCAGTATTTCTTCCTTTTTTATCATCTTATACCATTTATTATATTTTTATTCCTAAATCAACCCTCATCTTTCTGTTAATTGTCTTTCCCTCTCCCTTTTTACCAATTCTTTATAGTTTACTCCAGTCCTGTCTGCTGTATCTCTATCATTAAAAAAACTCCTTTCTTTCTTCTTCTGATGTTATTAATTCTATCGCCATCTCTCTCTTCTCTTCTACCTCCACCAAACACTTTCTCGCTAATTCCCTCCCTTTCTCTTCTAGAGTTTCGTCTCAAATTTTCATTCCCTTTTTTCCGCTCTAGTACTTAATTTAAGCCTTTGTAATGTTCCCCTTCCTCTTTCCCATCCCTTTTCATGGGTTGCTATTAGGACTCAGTCACCGCTGCTGCCTGCATCGTAGCTTCGATTTTGAAATTGTCTTGCTTGATGCTGTAAAAGAGACCCTAAATATTATTATTCTTGCCGAAAAATTGGGAAATGTATTGTATAAATATGGAGGAAAAATTGAAACAAATTGAATCTCAAAAGCATACCCTTAAGCATATTACATTGTGCACTGAAGTTGAGCTCATTTTATACTGATAATTTTTATTGCAAACGAGTTGGTTGTTTTTTTAACAGGAACATGCATTTGCTCCAGTACGAATCGCCTGATCTATTTCCGACGATCTGTCTCGTGTATTTTCAGCTCCCATTGTATTTATTCAGAAATCGCACAATTGTACATAACATTGTGAACATTTTTCACATGACCATATTCGACTTAAAATGAACAGTTCTAAAGTTATTTAAAAAACATGTTATTTTTCAACACTTTCCAACATGGCGACCGTTGCCGTACACATATGGTTGAGGACTTCTTACAGTATAATTATAAAGCCATCCCCAACGTATCTGTAAAAAAATGCTACGTTTCCGAATTTTTTTCAGTAAAATTTGTTCCCCGTTGACTGGACTAATTATAGCAGGAAGACGACTTTTATAATTAGAGATTATAAAATTTCTCTACAATTTCGATGTTATCTCATTTTTAGGAAAATAATAATAAAAATCAATCTAATATATATTTTAAACTTTTAATAGATAGCTTTCAACCTTTTTAAAAGCTCCATTTTTGAAGTAACAATTCATTAAATTATTAGACCATAATTGAAGAATTCTAAATGCTCAAAAGTGGCTCTTCACGCGATAAGTGGCTGTAGTGCATATTATCAGACTTTAGATACATCATATTAAGTTTGACATATGCGTATCTTAAATTTAGTACACTTAAATTTTGGAATCCATAAGTCTTTAGCAAAATAAGACAAATAAAGATTAATAAAATTTTATTCAAACAGGAAAATATACTTCGTTTGATTTGTAAGAAATATGTTGCTCTAGCCATCGCGCAACCAATTTAAGAATATATCAAAATTACCATGAACTTGTAGCCTGGGGTGTTGAATATACACTTTTAAACCAGCAACTTCCATTTACCTAAATTAAAAAAATGTTGCACTGTAAAAAAAAGTATTATTTGAGGGTTAATTTCAGGAATAAAAAGTATATTTAAAAAATACAGTCTCGCGGGTTGTAAAAATATTATAATATTATGTAGCGCGTGGAACGTAAAAAATTAATACAATTAATCTTATTACTTTTTCGTAGAGGAAGCTTTGTAATTATAAAAATTTCAAATATTTAAAAAATTATTTGAATAATCTTTTCTTATAGGTGAGCGGATTACCCGAAAAAGTCGCTTAGACCGATACAAGCGCATCGGTAAATATCATCAACTTTAAGTGTCCTTTTTTACAAAATGATCACTGCAAATACTAGTGCTCGGATTGAGTTATGTTTATAACAAATTTGATGTATACCAATTATTGCATTATAGCTTGAAGGAATAACAGCTATTCACAAGTGATATAAGTACTTTCATACATTTAAAATGTAATATATCGTAAGTTCAATTCAATTCTTAATATTTTCTTATTTAAAATTTTTTTCTTTTCCACAGATTCACAAATTTATAAACATAGCTACTGCAACAAAAAATGGCGAATTAATCCTTTGAACTGCGTGTCCAGCGACCTTTAAAACCTAGAATTCTCCTTGAATTCTGTTTTTAACCTTGGAATCTTTTTAAATTTTTTACGAGAACCTTAAGTTAATTTTTTATTCTTTTGAAGTAGTTTTTTTATTGAAACACGAAAAGTAATTTCAATATTTTAGTCTATTATAAAATATTTTTTGTAGACTTTACCAATTATTTAATAGATTGAAATGAACAGATATTAATATTGAGCATAATTCTATAAGTTTTTTTTGTCTCCGATAATATAGAATGTTAAAGTATACATTTTTTGTGATATTTAACTTAAAAAGTATGAAAATTATTAGCTCAAATCTTCCATGTTAACTCAGTTTCAGAAGTAGAATGACCTATGGCCATATAACGAATTTTTCAAGAGTTTCACCGCGCGGTTTTTTGAGCATACACTAGATTACACTAAACATACACTAAATAGACAGACTAAATATTTCAAAATATTTCAAAGATTTAAAAATATTTAAAAGGATACTGAACATTCAACAAAGGCGTGTCTACCAGATTTCAAGTATCACATAACAATTTCACAAATCTTTTAAAGGTTTAAAGGGTTTTCAAGATTTCAAAAGGGATTTTAAAAAGGTTTTAAAGATTCAAACAAAATTTTTAATTACGGTACACCAGATTAAAAATTTTTATAAACATTTGGAAGATTTGGAACGATTTAAAAAAGTTTCAAAACATTTTAGAAGATTTGAAAAGATTGTACTAATTGTAGATTTCAAGTAATTCAATGATTTCAATGAATAAAAAAGATTTTACAAGGATGTAAATCTTCATGCAATCTTTTTAAATCTTTTAAATGTTTTAAAATCTTTGAAATCTGGTGTACTGTACAAGGTAACATTTTAAAATCTTTAGTGTGTATCTCGTGTATCTTCAGTGTAATCTGGTGTATACTTAAAAAACCAAGTGGCGAAACTCTTAACAAATCCTTGATATGGCCATGGCTCATTCTAATTCTGAAATTGAGTTAACATGGAAGATTTGAGCTAAAAAATGTACACTTTACCATTCTATATTAGCGGAGACAAAAAAAACTGATAGAATTATGCTCAATATTAAAATCTGTTCATTTTACTCTATAAAATAATTGGTGAAGTCTACAAAAAATGCCTAGAAATCTCTGTATTTATTCTGTAACGAATAAAAGATAAACTATATCTTGATAAATAAAAAAAAATTAGTAGCAAGATTTATTTGAAATGAGAAGTTTCTTTTATAATAAACTAAAATATTGAAATTACTTTTCGTATTTCAATAAAGTAACTATTTCAAAAGAGAACAAAATTAACTAAGGGTTCTCGAAAAAAATTGAAGAAGGCTCCAAGTTCATAGGAATGATTCGCCGCTTCTTAACTCTCTTCATTTGATTCGCAGATTCATCGCTGTAATTTTTATAAACATACGAATTAAATTTTTTGTTGCAGTAGCTATGTTTATAAATTTGTGAATCTATGGAAAAGAAAAAAATTTTAAATTATAAAATATTAAGAATTGAAATGAACCTACTATATATTACGTTTTCAAAGTATGAAAGTACTTATCTCGCTGATGAATAGCTGTTATTCCTTCGAGGCATAATGCAATAATTAGTATACATCAAATTTGTTATAAACATAAATCAAACCGAGCACTAGTATTTCCAGTGATTATTTTTAAAAAAGGATACTTTTAGTTGATGATATTTACCGATACTCTTGTCGTCAAAAGGGTTTATTCCCATATTTAATTTATTAAGTAAAACAGCAGATTTTGTTACTAATTGAGTACTTAAAACCTGCAGATATTCACTTCAATTAAGCAATTAAGTTCGAAGAACAGATTTTGACACTTGTCAAACGACAAATATCAGTCATGTACTTTTTTGCATTACACAGATGCACAAGGGGTTGCATTGTATGCTGAAGTTATAATCATCATATTCCCTATGACTAAAAAGTAAACGTCCTCACTGTATATTTTGTTCAACCTACTTTTTTTTTAGTTAGGTATAATTCAACTCTCAGTCTCTTAGTAGACGAGGTGGATGCATGCCGCGTACTGCTAGCTGAGAATATCTGTGTATTAAGCCCACGATTTTTCATGATTTCTCTTATCCAACAACTTAAGGTCTCAAAAAAAAATGCCTGGAAAAAGCTTTCAAAAAGAAGTAAACAGTTCCTCTTCAGAGTTATGCAATGCTTCTGTTTATGTACATAACATTGTACAGCAGAAGTTGCACAAATATTAATTTCGCAGAAAAAGGTGTGTTTCGTTTTTTACCCGACGAGAGTGAAGACAGCTTAAAAACTAATCAAGTACAACCCGCCTAGAACGAAGACCCCCATCCTATAATAACAGTACCAAACGCTGCTTAAACTTCGATGATCAAACGAGAAGCCTTAAACACTTGCAAATGTCCAAACGGACATATAAGATATCTGAAATTGCTGATCTCATGTAATCAGGCACTACCAAAATACTCTCAAACTAATCCCTTTTAATTTTTCTTAGAATATTAAGAGTGAATGAGTCAAATGCCTCAGACTCAGGAACTTTTTTCTAGGAAACATAACGAACACACGTCGTATTTGTATGAATTGCGAATAAGTTAATGTCCGATGGTCGAAAATTTAATGATAATATCATTAAAAGCGAAAAAGTCTTGATTCAAAATTTCGTTCCCTTACAAATTCATGGATTCAAAGTCCATCCCATAATTTTCCTTTGAACTTATGTATGAAAGAAAAATCCAGATGTTAAGATTGATTACGTATTTCTTAAGTGAATGTTACCTTCGTGGAAGTCTTTTAGCCAAGCATTGAAGGTCAAAAAATTCTGCCATTAATTCAAAAAAATTTATGGGGTATTTGCGTTATTTTCCTCTGACCTTATGCTTAAAGTCATACTGACAGCGAAGCGTTTTTGAAAATCTCTTAGCGAAAGAAGAGACCTATAATGGAGTGATTGTTGGATAATATGCGAGCCTGCTGCCACCGTATATCAGTTTCGTCCGGGCGCACAGTCATTATATTGTCATAATTTCCTCCGTCATATTTCAAGTCTAGGAATTTAAGGCTTGTAAAATCTTTAGTGTAAAACCAATTATATTTACAGCTGGACAACAACCTACAATGAGATCCAACAAATTGTTTAGGAAATCGAATAGCACATTGGCGTGTGATGCTAAAAAACTTAATTCGTTCTTTAATATTAACTCGTTTTTCCTGTGAAAGACTAAATATCATCGATTTAGAATTGCAGATAAATCCTAGAAATTTACAACCTTGACCAGGATATAAATTGCTCTTTTTTTAATTTATTATAAATCCCAAATTTGCTAAAAAAATGTCGATTTAATATATTATTATCAAAGGATTCTTGTAGGTGAGCTGATGATTTTGGTAAAAACGTAAGAAGCTACACATAAACCAAAAGTTAAACGTGTAAAGTGATAAAACTTTCAATTAAATTCAAACCTAAAAATTTTTCTACGTATTTAGCAATTGGTGCCAGGTAATAGAAATCTTATGAATCTAGTGTTACCAAGCAATTACAATCTATAAGGTTAATTGCAGTTCAATTATCTTCGAGCATAAAATGTTCTTGTTCAATGAATTTATTTAGATTTTTAAGATTTAAAATAAATCTAAAAGCATCATCTGGTTTTGGAACAAAGAATAATGAAGAAATAAGTTGATCAACTAATAGAGTACAAACTTCAATGGTCCCTTTAGACGTAAGTTGATAAATTAATATATTAATATTATTTTTGCCGACATTCGACCAATTTGACTTATGTACAGGTGTAAACTGGTGAGGAACTGTAAAGAAAGGCATCCCATCTCTCGATCCGCGATAAAAACTTAGAGCCTGAGGTTAGAGCCTGACAATTATGAAAAAAAATGAACGTAATCGTCCAACGATTTTTTGTACAGTACCATTCAATATCACCACGTTCAGTCCCTCGTAGGTTCCTGCGTCGTTTCCCCAGCATCGATGGATTAAAATGAGGTTCCTTTTAACTTGACATTCCTTATTTTGAAGATCAGCGAGTAAACAGCAAGATTCGCTCAGAGCCTCCATTATAGGAATATACTAGTATTAATTCATTACTAGTAGAACCCACGGTACTAGGGTTTTTTTTTACTGGAAATAAGCTGCTTGTCAACAGAGCTTGTTTAAAACTAATTCGAGTATTTCTAAACAAAGCTGATTCTTGTGACTCGAGAGTAGTTTTAACCTGAAAATTTAGTTTAGGTGGATCGATTAATAGAAAATAACTGGGTGGTGGATATCTGTAATGAACTGCGTCCTTTCCTCCTTAGGTAAACCTACTTTGTGTTTGCCCAACCAACATATTTAACATATATAAATTTGAGTAGATGTCTGGAGGTTGTTAAGAATCATTATCTCAGAATTGATTAAGAAAATCACCTACTTTGGCATTCTATTTAGAATAAGATAAAATTTTGTAAGATAAAGATTACATAATAAAAATGAGATTTCATGTAATTGCCCCTGGAAACATAGCAGCATCCTCTGCTCTAAACTCAGGTGAGGGCCTGTCTGACGTGTGGAGATTAAACTCAAGGCAAATAGTTCTGAAAGGAAACAGTATCATCCATTACTCTTCACGCAGGGGAAAGCCTCGGAAAATGGTATTTGGCAAAGGAAGTAAAGCAGCATCCGCTGGTTTTCACACATGTGAAATCCTGCATGTGGAACTTCGCAATGGAAGCACAACAGCACCCGCTGTTCTCTAAGCAGTTGACACCGTGTATGTTATAAACAATAACTCGTTTCTAACCAAATCAGGTGAGGGCCAGATTTGGTTCATCAGGTAAGGATCTGAAAAATAGGCAGGTAGGCGGAGAAGCTAAAAGCTTGATATATAATTGAAGAACTTAAAAAAGAAGATGAAGACGGAGATCTCCGACGTTGTCAACTTTTTTTTGGACGTATAAATATTCTTTCCTAGGCTTCAAGACTTTTCTCGAGCTTACGTGAATAATTAATTTCCTGTGAAATTTTTTTTCTTCCGTTTTCTCATATCGGAACAATTGTAATTATCCTACTTGGGACCTTTAAATATCCCAGAAATGCTTCGTAAACAACCCGAATATCCTGAATATATTCCAATTCCCGTCTTGCAGAATATCCAACGGTTTATCGCTGGGACAATCTGAGAGATAAACGGGGTCCAATGGGATATCCTTTTGTTTAAGGTATAGCAAGAAAACTATTAAGGATGTGTTCAGCACAATTTAAAGAAGATGAGTTTAAATTAAATCTTAAAAAATGTGGTAAGTGTAAATGAAATCTATAGACGCTTTATTTGTATGCTTTTTAAATACACGTTTATGAATATTATCATTGCGATATATTGAAAACCAATGCCAGGAAAATGACGATCGTTATTTGAATCTTGATGAAACTATAAATTTAGCTAGCAGTTTTCAATGAAACTTTACAATCCTAACGTGTCCCGTAATAATTTAATCATTGCGTTGCTTACGAAAATCAATGATAATATACATATACATAAATGTATAGATATATATGGTTAAACGTCTACAGTTTTCGTTTATACCTACCCAATTTTTCTCAGAATGGAGCTCAAGTCTTCTTTTTTAAAATGTGTCCTCTCCCAGGAAGTAATGAGCAGCTAATAGGGAACAACACTTCACGCAACAGTTCCCCACAATGTTTCCGCATAAATAACTGCACGGTTTGTGATTTATTTGAAATTTAAAAACACCAAAATGTAAAGTTATTATCCGATTATATGGATTAGTTTTTCCTATTATCGACAGTTGTACATTGAAATTTTCAGTTGGTTATTAAACAATATTTTCAATCATTCCGCATATGAAAAATAATTTCATTAGTATTATTTAATAATTTGCACGAAAAATGTACTTCAAAATTAAACTTATTTGAATTATGACAGAACCCGGACCCGAACAGATCGCGCACTCTGGTGAATGGTAAACTCTCCTATTGTAGTTGTCGAAAATTATTTTACAAAACAATTTTTTGATAGCATTTGTCATTTTGGTTTTATTTATCGAAAGTACTATAAAAAAATGCATAATTCAAATTTCCAAGTAAACACCGCGAAATACAGAAAAAATTCTTAAAGAGGAATTATAGCTTTCCAAAAGTCAAACGAAATTTCTTTGAATCATTTTCCGACAGTAGTTCTTGTTTTGGCTGTCAATAATGTTATAAAAAAAGCTTTTTTTGGAAAAAAATTCGAAATATGAAAGAAAGTCTGAATAAAGGGTAACTCAGAAAATAAATATACATTTTAAACTGTCTGTCGAAAGTCGAGCGTGAAGCGCAGGTGCCACGATGAAAAGCATACAGTTTTAAGCAAATTAATCATCATGCATAAAAAACTGGGTTTCTAAAAGGAATGCTTTTTTCTAAAGTGTCATTGAAGAATTCCCAGTGCGAAAAGCAAAGTCTAAAAATGTCAAAGCACGAAGCGCGGGATCCAACAGCCGCGCACCCTAGGTTAATTAGCATTTGTATAAAAAATTAACATTTTTTCTAAATATACGGACATAAACCTATCATGAACTAAATTATAATGATTTCTTCAGCGTGTTTCAAGAAAATTGACAATAATTATTTTGTAAGATTGAATGAAAGAGTTCAAAACGGGAGAAACTCGCTAACTTTAAATATTAAAAAAAATGGTTAAGACTTGGATCGGGGTGCACAAAAATGGCGAAATCTATGAAACACTCAAAACTTACCAACGGCCGATGATCATTCGTGGTGTAGCAACGACGTGAATTGAGTAGGAAGCTGACGAATAGCGGTTGGCACTGATAGCTCAGCAGTACTTGATCACACTGCCAAAAATTTACTTTTTGTAAAAGCCGCATCTATTTCTGCAGGAGTTTTAAATTAGAATAAAAAATGCAACTTTCGTTTTTATTTCTTAAATTGTTTATTGACATGTCTTAATTGGTCGCGGAATAAGAAAATTGTGGGAAGTGATAAAAAGATGCCGCTGTAAACCCGCTGATAATAATCGATAATAATTTTTTATGTAAAACAAAAATTATGTATTGAATTATCTAAATATCTTGTTGTGTTGTAACGTGCAAAATACATATGAAAATGGCGCATTGCGCCATTAAAAAAACGAAATTTACTCTCATTCCCAGAATTTAAAACAATTCTCTTTTAAAATTCTCTTTTAGAGAGAACATTATAGTCCAGGAGCCGTGGCACTTTTTTGTTGATGATTGGTAAACAAACTAAAACTTTGTAAGTGGCTTCGTCTTGGCAAGACGCCCAACGTTTACATTTACGAAAACTCTCGATACTGGCATGTGAAGACGTGCGTGGGCGTGAAACACGTGGAGCAGGCGATGGTAAAATTTTTTTATCAGTAACAGTTTGCTGTTGCATTGATGAGAAGGTAATTAATTATTGAACTCAAAAAAACGTTTGTCCTACAAAACGGATGGCATGGCTGAAGCGTCCCTCACCCCCAACATGTGCAAACAACTAGGTCAGTACAAATCATTAGTAAGCAGCTGTTTTTTTACAGTTGTTTACTAAATATTTGTATACATAAATGGCCATATTGTCCTACAAATTGAGTGGCACGTTTTCTCAGTCCGACGGTCGTAAGTTGTCAATTCCACAGTAACAATTTGTTTGTTATTAGTAACAAGCTAATTTTAATATTTTTCTTTAGAAAATAAAGTGTAGAACGCAATTTCACTACTGTCCTACACAAATCATGGCATTTTATTGATAAAAAATAAGCTATAAAAAAGTGAAAGATATACTGCCAAGTGCGGAACGTCGAATATGGCGTGTGTGTGTGTGCGTTTACGTCCTCGATTTTAATTAATTTTCCGCAATTAATGCTAAGCTAAAGAGAATATCTCGCCTTTTAAAAGAAAAATTATAAATAAAAAAACAACCCATGACCCCATCACCCCCGACTCATTATTACCCGAACGCGGTTTACCAAGATGAAAAATCAAGCGATGAATGTGAAGAAAACGAAATATCGAATGATGAATCCAAGTAATTAATATTTTTTGTATAGCTTCTTATTTTTACACAAAATAAAATAAATGAAATTTTAAAAAATTGATATTTTTCAAAAATTATTTCGATATTTGTGAATGAATATTATAAGCGTAAAAATATATAAATTTTTCAACTTGAATGTATTTCAATTTTTTCAATTTTTTATTCTTAACCTTTTTTGTTTAATCAGAAACTTATTGAGTTCTTGTAAAATTATACATTTCCAGCGAAATGTCTTTGATTTGAATTTTGTTACATAATATTCGATCAATTATTCATTTAATCACAAAAATGAAATGTCAGAAATTTCCCATTACAAAATGTAGACAAATATCGAATTTTAAACTATTTTTAGCTTATTATGTTATGAGGTAATCCTACCTTCATAAAATATCATTAAAAAGGTTGTTACTTTGCTTGGAGTAGTATTTTTAAATTTTTTTAAATATGAAACATGAAGTTTTTACGAAAAAAATAAGCGCCGAAAGAATTTTTTAGAGCAAAAAAAGAAGGGTTAAATTGTAATCTGGAGAAAAGTTTTTTTCGAAAATCGTGAATTTCGCAGACACTACTTAACTTAGGAAAAACAAACAATTCAGATTATTTGGCATACAAAATGCTACAGTTTTCCCAAATTTGAAAACGTTTCGACTTTTTTTGATTGAAAAATAAAAAACAGAAAAGTTAGTTTCTGCATTTTTATTAAAAATTTTGAGGTTGTGTCGGAAAACTGTAACAACAAAAGTTGTAGATTTTTAAATTATCTACAACTTTTCCTTCTAACCTTTCTAATTATTACAAGTATTTCCGCAGCAAATCGTAAAAATCACGGTGCACGACGCGCGCAATTGCACAGTATGCCTCTCTCGTAAGGGCGCACCACGCGCTTCTATACTTCACAAGATTATATCTGCCAAAGTTTCAATTCAAATTTATTTGTATTCATCTTCAAATTCAGGACAATTTTTACTGTTCAAAGTGTCGTTGAAATGATTTTGTAATTGTAATAAAAAAATGAGCGCTACAGCCCGCAAAAGAGAAAAAACGTGGTTTTTGGCGGAAAAACGTGATTTTCCACTTTTTTACAATTTAAACGGTATTTTTTGCTTGGAGTAGTACTTTTTTATTTTTTCATATGAAAGTTGAAAACTTTACGAAAAAATGAATGCCGGATGAACTGCCTACAGCAACAAAAATCAGGCTATTTGGCACACAAAATGCTACAATTGTGCTTAATTTGAAAAAATTTGAACTTTTTTTGGCGAAATTCAAATAAAAAACAGAAAAATTAGCTATTTGTTTTTTTTTCTAAAAAAACAGATCATTAATTAATAATTAATAATAAAAAAAGATTTTTTAAATTATCTACAACTTTTTCATTTAACTTTTTTTTGGTAAAACAAGTATTTACACCGCAATTCAGATAAAACCGTTTGTCACCCCTTTCAACCCCCACCCATCAGTGACCGCCGACATTCAGGTGTTAAATTTTTTCCTCATCATTAGTAATCGCTTGCTTTACATTTTCCCGTTGAATTTGCCCTGTAACGAATTTTCCTGTCACAAAAAGGTAGTACGCCTGGACAGGCCCGGCTCGAGGCTATTTGCCGCCCTGGGCAAACAAGTGTTTGGCGCCCCACCCTCCTAATTTTCGTCTCATAAGGCAAAGAAATGGTATATTCAATATTGGTAAAATAATTACCACAACGTAATAATAAACTGTTTTTTTATTGGTCACACTACAAGTATTAATATTACATAAGAAACTATACTTCAAGTATTGCAACAATGCATCGAGAAAACGATAAATAGTGTAGTAAGAAATGGATTTGGCGAGCTTTTCTTTCTGAAAAACTTTTGGTCAATTTTTGGTGATCTAATTTTTTCGCTAACTCGCTTTCTATTGAAAGTAATGCAAAACCGGTTAATCTATTTTCGGACATTGTTGAACGAAGATAGTTCTTAATCAATTTGAGTTTAGAGAAACTCCTTTCTCCGCTTGCTACCGTGACTGGCAGGGTCAGTAATATTCGAAGAGCGATAGCGACATTAGGAGTAAAAAACTTATTTCGCTCAATAAACCTCAGAACATCTACAGTTGTTGTATGTGGGTTTATCAAATTTGTCACAGCCAACAATTCCTCGCACAACTCGCCCGCATCGACATCAGATTCATCATTACTTGATAATGATGCAGCCAAATCTTTGCAATGTTTCAACAGATCATTTTTTTTCTCCGCGAATTTTTCTTTAATTCTACCAATATCGTATAAAAACCAAAAAGCGAGGCATGGTTCTCTAACTGAACAAGTCTATCTTGAAGAAAAGTGATTAAAGCATCCAAGATGGCGAAAAAACATTCAACTTTATATTTGTGCTTTGGATTTTCAATTGGTTCGTCTTGTGCTTCATGAGAAAACATTTGCTTTTTTTCTTTTCCGTATACCTTCTGATTAAGTGAATGTTTTTTCAGCATCAAGATCATTTGCCAGCAAACTAGCTTCTACACAAACATCTTCAAAACTCTCATCTGATCTAAGTTTCCTCAAAAAATCTAACGCTTTGTCAAGGTTTTGAACAGCCTTCGATACTGCGAATTCAGCTCCTTGAAATGATTTGCTAATTAAATTGATTTGATACGAAATTTTGTATCAAAAAACAGTTAGACAACAAAATGACATTGTTCTCATTTTTTAGCCAGGAATTCCGCTATGCATCTGGCTTCAACATCGAATGATTGAGCTTCAACATCGAATGATTGGTCTTTACTCATTTCAAATAATGCATCATAAATTTCTCCCGATGTATAGCGGAATGACCGAATAGATTCGATTCTACTTTCCCATCTTTTGTCGCAAAGAGGTTAAACAGTCAGATTTTTTCCCAAATATTTTATAAAAATTGCTTAACGACAAGTAGATGCGCTGAAAAATTATAAATCGCTTGTATCAAGGTAAAATATTCGGCACCTTGTTTTGAAGATTTGGCTGCATCGTATGACTACGTCATAACCCTGCCCGCGCATATTCTCAATTGGAATTGCATGTTTTCCCAATTCCTCAACGATATAATTGGCAAGTATTTCACTATTATTCACTTAGAAATAAATTAAAAATTTACAACATAAAAAAAATCGGTTGGTCGTCAGTGCCGCCCCCTTTTTGACTGCGCCCTGGGCAGCTGCCCAGCTTGCCCGTGCCTTAAGCCGGGCCTGAGTAGGTTACAATGATTCAATCTATTCTGAAGAGTTTTTACTTGATCATTTATTATAGGACGTGCAGCTGATAAAGATAGAAAACGATAGCTGATGTATGGCTGCAAACTCTCCCGAGACCAGCTGCAAATGTGCAATGCTACTTTCTAGCTATTAAAATTCTTATTAGAATTCGTTAAATTACGTTAAATTGATGCATACTAGTAAACTGTGTTGTAATGTAACTATTATTTATTTTATATTTTACGAAAAATCATTTGACCGAATAGAACTAACATTTTCCATCATTTTTATTTTTACGAATTACCATTTGACATAATTTTTATGATACCGAATTGATGTGAACGACATTGCAATAAAAATAAATACTGGTGCCCCGACTGAAGAATAGGCCAAAAATAGTGGACGAGTCACGAAAAGTGCTTTCTACGAGACACGCACAGCACTTTTTACAACAAGTGCTTAAAAAGGCAGTTAGTCCTCCGCCCCCGCTAAGAAAACATCAATTCTGAGTTAAATAAAAGAATGATGTTCTAATGCAAGCGCAATGTGGAGGTTGAAAGCCGCTGGGTAGCACCAACTGCTCTAGTCAAAGTTCCGCGAAAATTTCAATTGAATAAATAAAAAATTGCTTTTTTTAACGCAAATTAATAATAAAAGTTTCTAGGTTATTCACAAAACAAGTTAAAAGTGTGAGTTATTCAGTTTTGAAAAATTAATATTTTTTACAATAAAGGCATTTTTTCATTGATCCAATTTGAATTTTTGCGGAACTTTGACTGCTATCGGCGAGAAAACTGTAGTCATCTGGCTCGGAAGCTTAAAGTGTTCCGCGTAAATGAGTTTTAAGACGTGAAGCAAAAAATTTTGTGATTTGCAGATAGAAAAACGTTTGAAAAAAGTAAGGAAAATTGGTAAATTTTTTAAGAAATTCATGAAAAAATTGCATTAAAAAATGGGAGAAATAATATAAATTTGTTGCTCGAAATTACAAAAATTTACAACTGTACTATCTTCAGTTCTAATAAAGATATTAAAGCAATTCAAACTTCAAACTGTAGTGCAAATGTTCTGTGATTATTTACAATCTCCAGGAAAGATGTGATTGGTTTTTTTTCGTGACAATCGTCATATTTTCGGTCATTTTTTTGTTGGAATGTAAGTATTAGAAACCAGCGGGGTGCCTTTTTTGCTGCCGATCAGAAGAGACGTCCATATCTAGGCAAGATTTCAGAAGCATACGTCAAAGAGATGTATCAGCGGTCGACAGCAACGAAAAACAGGCCCGCTGCTTTCGTACACATACTTTCCAAACAAAAAATACTTAAAATATGGCGATTTTCACATAAAAGACCAATCGCATCTTTCCTGGGGATTGTAAATAATTGCTGAGCGTTTTTCTTACAGTTTTGAGTTTGAATCGCTTTAATATCTTTATTAGAATTGAATATAGTAGGGTAATGTAACCGGCTGTGGGCCATCACCGGTTGTGGGCCACCCCTTGTATTTTTTGACGTTTATAAAATATGACAGATCTGAGTATGAGGTTATGTGTACATTGACAATAGACAGTATTAGTGCAAACACTAAAGTGAAAGGACGCATCTGACCCGCAGCTACAACAAAAAAAAATTGACAATGAAATTTTCAATAAAGTAATTTCTGAAGATTTTGCGAATGTGATAAAGCGAAGTGAAATAATGCAAAGGGGTGACTGTTATGCATTTTTATGCAATATTTTCCGATTTTATATCGAGTTTGCTCAAAATTTTTCGCCACGAGAATTTTGCCAGTCACTTAAGGGATGGCTGCCGTTACCGGTTGTGTGCCACCTTTTGTAATAGGTTGTGGGCCACCATGTTTTTTGCATGAAAATTATTGCAAATCGTGTTTATGACTTCCTTGTCAAGGCGGTTCCCAGAGTCCGCTCTGGGAGTTTTCCGGAAGTACAAAAATTTGTATTTCCGTTATAAAAGGCGCCAAAATTTAAAATTTTTTACACGGGACCTCATTATTTAATATCGAAGTGTTTATTTATTCGTGTTTTTTATGCATTTTTACGCAATTTTAGCCATATCTACCCCGACAAGAAAAAACGACGAACCGAAGGAAACTGATATCAGTGTGATTGTACAAGCCATTAAGCTTTGTTTGATCGAAAAGACGCCCGTCAGAGAGGCTGTTCGAGCCTACAATGTTCCTCGCACCAATTTGCAAACAAAGAAGGATTCTGACGAAGAAGATTTGGACTTTTGTTTGATCTGTTTGGACCTTCTGCCACTAAAATTGACAAAAGCCAATTCGATCAAATGCAACGGTGGCTGCGATTGGTTTGTGCATTTGAAATGCGCTGCTATAAAAAAAGGTATTATACATGCAAAAATTGCGAATGCGATGAGGATGATTAATAATTTGAAAAAATCACATTTTCTTGATGTTTTTTCGCCACTAGAGGTTTCATTGATAAATAAATTTTGATAATACATATTCCTTTACTGGTTTTTCTTCATAATTTCGCATTTGAAGTGGATTTTTCAGGGTGGCCCACAACCGGTTACAATTTTTTTTGTTTCCAAAAACAAGCTCTTCACGAAATTTCTTTAAAAATTTTTTTTTTGAGAAGTTATAGAAAAATTGTTTTTTTTGGTTACATACTGCCTCTAGCTTTTCACTGGTACCCACAAGTCCGAAAAATTTATACATGAATGCAAGTTACGGGCAAAAAATGAAACCCGCCCCACAACGGGTTACATTCCTCTACAGTTGTATATTTTTGTAATTTTGAGCAATAACTTTTTATTTTTTCTCAACATTTTCAATTTTTTCCATTGCTTCTTATATCAAAAATAATGCTCTAAACCTGAACTCTTCTGAAATGTGACCGAAATGCCTTACTTTTTTTTACACTTTTTAGTCTGCAAAGCACCATTCGAATGACTATTTACTGATTATAATAGCATTTTTTTTGACTGAGTTATTAAGCTTCAAATTTAGATGCCTACAATTTTATCGTCGTTCGTAGAGGAGCTGGGGCTACCTAGCGGATGTAACATCCCCTATCAGCCCTATCACTAACTAGCAAAACGAGCACACTAATCTGATTTTTTCATGTAGTCCGGTCACTTTGGGAATGATTATCTCGGATTAAAAAAATGGTACAAATTAACAGTGAGGTGCATGTCAATGCGTCTTCATTTCTGCATTGATTAAATGTTTGGCGGTTCTTGTGCAAAAATCTGTCGAGGAGCTGTCATCGTTTTTTGCAAAAAAAAAACACCGAAGTGATGCACTTCAAGTAGATAGCTCAACTTTGAGAAGCTCCTGTATGGACAAATTTGCGTATAAAATTACAAAAAAAATTTTTTATTGATTCCTCGAATCCTTAAGAACTCATATATTCTTAAAAAAAATACAATATTTATATAAACATGGCTATAAAGTCGTTCACCAGAAAAAAATTATATTTAGTACTACTGCACCTACGATAACGAATAAAATGTGAAAAACGGTATTCATTTTCTGTTAATTTAGCCGTATAAAAATGTTCCATTAATAATAACGCAGTAGATGCGTCTGCTTCATTGAAGTATAGCGGTCCATTCAAAGAAGCGGGTGGGGCTTCAAGCACAGTGGCACGCACTTCTGTGTCCTTAGTTCTGTACAGCCTGTACAGCGCGCTGAGAATGCATCTGCACCCTGCCCTTCCAGCGCTGATATGAATTACTTTGCATTTTCCTTAATCATGATATTTTTTCAGAGCGAATTTCTTTTAACTTAGCAAAAGATTCCGTAAACATGCTTTTTTTTAACGAAAATAGTGGGCGCTACGCGCATACTAAATGTCTCTTCTTCAAAGGAAAATTTCGGCTCATTTTCAAACTTCTTGTTGTAAATTTTACAGAAATCGTGTATGATTTGAAAACTTTTTAGGTGTGTAATTTGGGGATGTTTCTTAATTATACTGAGGAAATGGTAATGAATTCAATATGAACAAAACAATATTTTTTTATCTGCTTACAACTCTTAAAAAAGAGCAGATTATTGTTCTTTTTTACGTTTCGAAACTTAAAGAATACATTTTTTTCAACGAACTTGAACGTGGGAGTACTTTTTAAAACATATTTTTTTTTCTCAAGAACCATCATTTTAGTTAAAAATGCCGTTTTTTTGGTTTATAATTTTAAAATTGTATTGAAATTTTGTTTCTTTTCTGAATTGACATGTTTCATTGAAATTTGAACCATCGCATGTTTGGTTGAACATTTATCTTCTTTCGAGGAAAATGCAGCAATGTCATTGAAAATTTTTGTGTTCTGTTGAAAATTACACTAAAAGACTGAGAATTCCTTTCGAAACTAAAGCTTTGGCTGAATGTGCATGTATTTTGTTGAATAATATAACATTATTATTTTTGATTTAAAATTCATTTAGTCTTAAAAAATTAGTTCTGTTTTTTTAATGAAAATTAATCTATTACATTTTTTGCTGAATATTTATCATTTTTTGATAGAAATTTCATCTACTCATTTGAAAATATATTAGTTTAGTTGGAAATGTAACTTTTTTGTTACATTATTTTTTGTAAATAATCGGTTATACGTATGTATTTCATTGTTGGGCCATTGCTTACTTCAGTTAAAAGCCAATTGATTTGCTTGAGGGGGTAGTATAGGAAAATTTTTTTCAAACAATCAATTTTCGAAAAATGACGAATTCTTGTATCAAATATATGTAGAAATGCTGTAAAAGTGGTTATTTTGGTCGTCAAATTAAGGGGCCTTCTATTTTCGCGTAACCTAAAATATTTATCAGTCTCATTTAAAAACTCTGAAAATACCTTGTTTTGGGTTATGTGTTTTTTTAAATTACGGGTTAATATGCGCAATCTACGTTTCACATTGGCCTGGTGGTTGATAGCGGGCGCTGAACGAGTGTATCCAACCCTGCACGACCCTGCTTTCAGAACCCCGCTGAGTAGCTAAGAAAAGAGGTGGCAGTATCAGTTACACACAGAAAGCCTTTGTTCTTTCTTCTCCAGACTCCAGACTTTAAAATAGTTATTATTTATTATCAACATGTTTTTTATACAATTTATTTATATGCTGTTAATACTTTTCTTTTTTCAAACATTAACAGCTTTGGCCCGTTATCGTAGGTGCAGTAGTACTAGAGATAATTTTTTTCTGTTGAACGACTTTATAGTCATGTTTATAAAATAATTGTATTTTTTTAAGAATATATGAGTTCTTAAGGATTTGAGGAATCAATAAAAAATATTTTTGGAATTTTATACGTAAATCTGTCAATACAGGAGCTTCTCAAAGTTGAGCTATCTACTCGAAGTGCATGATTTCGGTGTTTTTTTGCAATAAAACGATGACAGTTCCTCGCCAGATTATTTCACAATAACCGCTAAACATTTAATCAATGCAAAAATAAAGGCGCATTGATATGCACCTTACTGTTAGTTTGTACCATTTTTATGATCCGAGATAATTATTCCCAAAGTGACCGGACTACATGAAAAAATCAGATAGTACAGTTATCGCCTTGAACGTCGACATCGGGCTATCTCAATCTTCATCTAATGAGAATCTAACTATCTCCATTTCAATTGTTGTAAAGTGTAAGAATGCTTATGAAAAGAGCCTTTTTCGTGCTTGTGACCTCAAGGGACTCCAAATAAAAGTTATTTCATACGTGTTCATTCACATCGTTCAAAACACGCCATTTTACATTCAGCTCATCAGCATGAAACACGCCGTTTTCATGATAGTGCTGTGAAAATATTCTAATATCAGTGTAAGTTGTATTTCAATATAATTACTCAGTACAGAATTAATAAATTTATATGAATCAAATAATGCTTTTTTTGCTACCTACAAAAGGACGAGTAGTATTAACATAAGCGCGAGTAGTATTAACATTCACTGCTGAATTTGAAACGTGATTAATCGTTTGAAAAAGAAGCGAGAAACGTGTTTAAAAAAGCATTGGAAACCTTATTAAATTTTGTGTTGAGCTCGCTCTAATAGCGATAACACGTGAGAAGTTTTTAAAAAATGCAAGAATTGCTCAAATTTTGAACCTCGATTTCAACTTCTGGAAAAACCTAGAAATATTGTACGAGCAAGAGACTGCAAAGATATGAAGTCTTTAAAGACGACAGCAGTGTTCCCCGACTGAAACTCGACGTAGACACGCTTGGAGATTTTTAATCATATATTGGAAACCCATAAATATTTTTAAAATGTTATTATCTTAAATTAATGATAATATTGTAAAGATTGGATTCTGTCAATTTCTTTTTTTTTTCACAAGTTTTCTAGATTACGGAACGCGCCGTGGCCGACAGCGGTAATCGTCAACTAAAACTTTGAAAGTTGAGACTAGGATATTAAAAATGAGACTTCGAATACTGTGTCGTATGAATTTCAGATTTCTGCTACATAATTATAACCTTGAAAATATTTTTAGTAGAATTAATAAATACCTATGTAATTTTTTTAAACTTGTCGGGTAAACGTGGATTTTCATCATTAGACACGGACGAAGTGCCTGATCCGGTGACGATGCTATGAACTAATTTAATACGATATGTTGAACATTTGGCGACGATGTTGAAGTTGGTTTAATATTAGGAGCATGGTGTATTTTTGAGTTCGTATTTTACCACTGTTGTTCTTAAATAGCGGTTGATGCATTGAAAGTTATATTAGTCACCTCTGGATACTTTCCTAGAGATACTATCAACCACGCCACAGTTTTTTAGTCGCCTGCTTCCTGATGGTCCAAGACTGTAAGAGCTGTAAGAGTGAGAGGCGTAGTACTGACAACGAAACATCTTGCAAATGAGTATTTGATACCATATTTCTCCTCGCTGAAGACCCCTAGTCTAAGAAGTTTCTTACAATACGACAGTTTATCTTTCGTGCACATGATCTGTAACCGAAATCGCAATAGAATGAATTTATGCATGTTTCATATTGTTTTCACTTCATGCCTTAGCTCGTTATACTTATGGATCTAGGTTGCATATGTTGCCTGAAAATTCCAGTGAAATAGACAAGAAATTTAGATGATGTTGATGCTTCCTCCTCTTTTCTCATGCATCACGATGTCGGGTCGATTTGTTAGAATGAGCATTAAATTTGTGTCTATGGAAAGGCATCCATTCTGTTAAGAGGTATAGGTTTAGGGAAAGTTGTTGATTTATAATGGTCGTCACATCATTATTACTATGCGCATATTCTCTTTGAGTCATTACACGCCAACCATCAATAATGTGCTCGGCAGTTAAAACAAAGCAGTGTCCAAATTGCTTCTGTTAGTTTTTCCCCAAATATCCGAATAGCGCATCAGTTAGTCATGTCTTCCAGTTGTGGAACATCCGTGTCTTGCTCGTTATTTTGCTTCACACTCAGTTCACGATAGAACCTTCTTTCAACTGACTGAAAGTTTCGATTTTGTTGCCTTCTTGCACAGCAGTAAGAAAGTCAAGTCTCTGGTAGTGGGAGTCTATAATCTCATCCAACATTGCTGATTTCAATGTCTCGATGTACCGAGGGTAGATGGTTTTATTAACATAGTGTATCCCAATTTACACTTTACTTTGCTGATTTCTATATCCAACCTGATATTCCATGGTGGATTTCGATTACTTTCTGGATCAGACTGCAATTGTAGGCGCAGTTCTGCGGCCCGACGTTCTGACATTGCCACAGCTGCATAGTATACAAGAGTTTGCACCTCTAACGCAGTTTGTGTTAATTACCAGTTCATAAGTGAAACCTGGCAGTTTAAAGGGTTATGTTATTGTGCGCAGATAATTTGTGATGTTAATCTTGAATAGAGAACGTCTAAACTTTAGTGAAGCATGACCAAAATTTCGCTCAAGGTGCTGTAATTTTTCTGGGATTATGATGTTCACATTATCTATCTTAATGCACGAATGTGGTTTTTGTGGATCCGGTATTTTATGTATATTTGTTTCTAGCACCTAGGACCTCAACTTCTCAGTTCCTCGCTGTCCACATCTTTCAAGGGCATTTCATTAATAGGACCGACTGTTTGAGTTCTATTTTGATGGCAGCTATTTCAACAGCCGAAAGCAATATGTTTACAGATATTGAGCGTTTTTGGTCTGCTAGATACTGTTCATTTATTCTTGTGTCCAACTCAGGGTATTTAAGTAAGAAGAGTCTATAATGTTTTCTCCTCAAACTTTAACCACATTTCTCTGCCAAAAATAAAGGCGCATAACACCTCTGTTCATATGGTATGTCCATTTCAATCACCTTCTTGGTTGCTGAACCTCTGCTTCTGCCTCTGGTTGTATATGGTCGTCCACTTGTGGAGGATGTGGTGATGTTGGATCATCAGCAGGTTATTAAAGAAAATCAATTGCCCCTGCTTGAGCGTGTGACGCGGCTTCCTCTAACTGATGTTCATTGCCGTTGTTTTTCCACGCCAAATCAACCTGTTGTTCAATCTCCATTGCTTGGTCTTATAAGATGTGTAGATTTGTCCTGATGTCCTTCATCTTAGCAATAAGATCTCTCAGTGCGGCTTTCTTTATATTAGGATTCTTTGCAGCAAATTTCGTTCTTTAACTATATCCTTTTTCCATTTTCGTTTCAAACTTCATACCTTCGCAATAGAGGCATACTAACTCCTCTTTCTTTGTGGTATCCCACTTCACGCTCTCCCGTGGTATTTCTGTCGAGGTGGTTGGCTGCAAATAGCTAGCGATAGCCAAAACATCCTCAGAAGGTACAGTTGATGTCCACTGTTTTTTGTTTTTCCCAGGTGTTTTTGCTGCCCCGCTGTTTGTTTAGTGGGATCTGCCCGGCCCCCCCGCCGCTTTCTATCAAACCCGCCCCCCCTAATGTGCCCCCCCCCCCCCCCCCCTAGCGTGAGTTCCAGGGGCGCCCCGACGATTTTTGGGAAGCGAAGCGATTTTTTAAATCTTTAAAATAATCTCCATTATTATTTATGGGTTTTGGTTTTCTTCTTAGTCCCTCTCCTCTTCGTTATCTGCCTGTTTGGCATTGGAAACTCTGTCAGTAGCAGTGCTATCGCCAACATAGCCGCCATAGTCATGAGAGGAAATCTCAAGTCCTACCGCGACACCAACGCGAGAATACATTATTAGAGAGAACATAATAAATGTTAAATAATGTCTTAGGCTTAAGAAGAAGAGTTTGCGTGGGGCTGTCCCGGTATATATCATCAGTCATGGATGCATTTTTAATGCAATCAAAATATCTTATGAGAGCAGTGTGCCTTGATATACTGGGCGAAGCCCGGTTTTCACCCTATCATTAACGGACTGGGTTGCAGCGAAGTGCACCTGATTATTATTATTATTTCTTCAAATAAGGAGGTTAAATAATGAGAGTGAACATAATTTTTCGGCACGTAAAGTTATATGCTATTTTAAACAAAAACAATAATAAATTGAAGAAATAAGGTTAGTTGTGCCTGTCAAAAGACCAGTATCTTCGAATGCAAGTATTGTTTCAAAAACCTGATTTTTAATTATTTACTATGCTGCAAATTATGCAAATCAACAAGAACTTACTTAGAATCATTTTTTAAGCCCATTTTTCGAAAAACTATTTCAATTATGTAGCTTTTTTCAGGCGTAGCGTATATCCCCTGATACAATACATATAACCGTTAGTTCTACAGTCGCCGCCTCGCGCGCTGACAGTAATTTTTATATTTCCATTTAGTAAGTGTTCACAGTTAATAATAGCTGCCTTTATCCCCCGGACGTTAAAACATAAACTTAGTAGATTTAATTTTTTTGAACTATTTTTTTTTACAGGTGAAAAAAACCTCAAGCAAGGTACTTCAAACAGGTGATGTGTTTATCACTCGACACTCGAACCTAGCACAAGTTCACGTCGTATTTCACATGGTCGTGAATGACTCCTTGAGATCTGGTAAATAATATATGAGCCACTGTTAGGTCGTGTTACTTTACTCATTTTACAGGTTAAAAAAAAAGTATTTTCTTTTTAGGTGACATCAATTCAAGACATCCTGCTATTTTAGGATTGAGAAATATTTTAAAAAATGCTTGTTGTAATGATGTGACAACACTTACAGTTCCAGTATTACTAATCCACGAAATGACAGAGGTAATTATGACTAGGGTAAACGAGTGTACCATTGACGCCTTATGAAAAAGTTTTTAGAAAAGAAAAATATTATTTGATGTCTTTTCTGCCTCTTGGCGAAGATTACTTGATATAAAAGAGTAGCTTTTTCAGCTTTTGAAACGTACCTATTAATATCGTTATTCTTCGTCAATTTCTTGTTGTATGACATTTTATTCAAAGTTAAGGAACGACTAAATATATTTAGTGAACGTCACCCACGAGGTCTGTCCGGAAAATATCCGATATTGTGCTTTAACTTTGTACCTAGTCATATACTAGTGTATGTAGTTGCATAAACGTTAACCGCGTACGCGTCGCACTTCAGGATGACGGAATGCAACGAACAAATAATGAGCATTAAATTTTGCAAAAAAAAAACTAGACCATTTATATTTGGAACCTATCGTTATGATTCGGAAAGTGTATCTAGCTTCGACAGGCCCGCTATGGCCATAACGCCTTAAAATTTGGTTTAAGTGCGAGTGTTAAATAATGAAAATCATTGTTTAACAGTGTGGGAGGTAGAGAAAGACCTCGGGATTCCAAAAACAATTATTTAGGAAAGTGTGAGCCAAGATTTGAGGATGAGCAGCATGGCGACTGCAAAATTCGTTCCATGGCTGCTGACGTAATACCAAAAGAATTATCGAGTGGGTGACGCCCAGGACAATTTGGATTCGACCAGAAACATATCGGAAATGTACAAAAAGGTAATTACTTGAGATGGGTATACGGCTATTAACCTGAGGTAAAGGCCCAATCTTCGAAGTTGAAGACATCTGGATCCCCTAGAGCGAAGGTTTCGACCAGGAATATGTTCTGTACCTTAAATACGCTTCAAAAGGTCAGGCTGTAAATAAAGAGTATTAGCAAGAAGTTGTGAAGTGATAACGTGACGCAGTAAAAGGGAAATTTACCAATTTGTAGAAAAGTAGCGACTGGGTTCTAAACCACAAAAATGCACCTGTTTTGTAAGAGATTAATTAAGAAATGCTGTGTGAAATAACGAACTATTTAAGCTCCTAGATTCATAAAATGTATAAAATCAAATAACAAAAGTATTTTTTTGCTGGCCCAGTCTTTTTGGCGAAAGTTGCTTAGCTTATATTTCTTCAGCAAGATACAAGTCCTTGGATTAGCTCTCGCTTTTCAGGTCAGTAATATCAAACCTAACAGCCATCTAATTGATATTAATTAAACTTAGTGGAGTTGTATTACTTTAAGGGTAATGTTTTTCGACCAAAGGGTTTTCGAAAATTTTAAAAATTCTGGGTGCAACCGCATTTTTAAATTTGAGGTCGACTTTTCCTTAAATTAATATATTTCCGACACTTTCTTTCGGATTCTAGTGAAACTTATAGGCATTTTGTAAGAGTAAATTCTGTTTTATGTAAAATACTGAAGAAATGAAAAAATGAAAGGTTTCACAATAAAAGAATAAAAAAGAATTTTAATTGGATTTTCGACGGAATACGCTATATTCCAAAAATTGTAATCATATTCCTTGTTTTTTTTATGTTTCATTATAAAAAAAAGTTTATGCCCACTCATCTTGCTCCTGAGGTATTATTATTAAGACGTAAAGAACAGCAGCCCGTTGAATGCTTGTACCGCGCAGTAGCTACGCGAACATCAGGCATTAGCATATTACACAATGGCAATGCCTTTTCAAAGAATATTTACAATTGTTTAGCAACTTGAGATTATGTTAGTAAATTGGAATTTTCAAACAAAAATCATTATAATAAGAGCAAAAAATTTAGAACCTTTTAAAATTTGTGGATTTTGTTACGTTTCTTTTTTGTCCATGAATTGGTATTTTTAATGAAAAAGGGATAATATTTTAAAGAATATTCACAATGCATTAAAAATGGTAAGTTATGTTAGCTTTTTACATAAAAAGTAGGTATTTTTAGTTCCAAATCATTAGATTAGTTTTCCGAAAATTATTGAATCATTAAAACAATTTTTGTACCATTTTTTTATGGTTTGCTTTTTATGGCAGAAAGCGATCATTATAGTTTAAAATCACTGGATTAAAAGAAGATAACGAAGGATTTTAGTGAATGCTCGTATTTTTCACAGGAAAATCGTCCTTTTCCTCACAAGCATTGGGTCGTATAGGGAAATTGATAATTAATTAAAAATAATTATATGTCTGAATAGATCAGTTCACGAAATTAATATTGATCATCCTTTTATTTGTAATTGTTATTTAGTTGATATCAAATTCATTAAATCTCAATAAAAATTATTTTTAAAAATGTGCTTGAAGTGCTATATATTGCTGCATTCTTGAGAATAAGCTATGTCTTACAATCCAAGTACTATCCATCGCTGTATTTGATGGAATATATCAATATATAGCATTTTTAAAACATATTTTTAAAAATAATTTTGTTTAGAATTAAACATATTTGACATTTTTTAGATATCAATTACACATCAAAGAATGATCAGTATTAATTTCGCAAATATTCTTATTTTCAATTAATAATTAATTTCCCCATATGACTCAATGCTTTTGTGGAACATGATGTTCGGAGCGCCGCCTATGGGCCAACGGATAAATTTCACCCGTCAAGTGGATCCCGTAAGCGACAACAGCTTACAGTTATTTTTACCAAAAAAAGTAAAACGATTTTTTGATTAGGTTTTTTACGGAATACATTATAGTTTTTTGGATTTTTTAAGAATCATATTCCGTGTTCTTCTTTATCTTCGAATAAAAAAAGGAAGTTCATAGACCCTAATCTGGTTCGCAATTTAAAGAGCAGCGGTCCAGTCGCATTGCGGATTGACAATATCTGTTGCCTGTCTGGCACGGCACAAGCACTAAACTGGATGGCTGCTTTTTAAATAAGCATGTATCACGAACCAGATAAATGTCCCCCAAATTTTTCTTTGAAATGAAAAAGAAAAACGTATTCCGTCAGTATTTCATTAAATTTGGAAGAAGAAACATGCCAGAAATATTTACAATTTTTAGAAAAGTGGATCTCAATTTTTTGTTTTTCTTGAACATATGCCCTTGGTAAAACCATTGTTGGACAACCAAGATTTTGATACATAATAATAATTATTAATTTATTTATTTCTAGGAACGGCTGGCTAAAATGTAACGGTTGAGGGTATCTGTAAAGATATTCTCTCTAATTTCGTAAATGTAGATGATAACATTAATCCCTGCCCTCTCGTGTTTTAGATTTATGTCATTACACATTACAAATATTGTACGTATCTCGCAGACAGTCTTAGGGTTTGGAATTGGAGGTGACTCATTATGAAAGAACTGTCAGTTTCATTTCTTATTAGTTTAAATAGAAATATGCAACACGCGAAGCTTCCCTGTTCAGATAGAGTATAACATTTAAATTTATTGCAAAGATTGCGATAGTCCGAGCCTCGACTTGGGAAGCATACTGAAGCTTTTTTCGCGTTTGAAAATTTCTTGCAAGTTCTATTTACAAAACCCAGTGTTCTGGCAGCTACAGCAGCGATGTATCTAACATGATCAATGAAGTACAATGTAGTCAAAAACAAAAGTTAATTCTATTTTGAAAAAGGATTTTGAAAGGGTACTTATTTAGGTTTGAGGAGTAGCAGCTGGTGCTGGTGTCATTGTTGGCTTCATGCTTGATGAATGATTCTTATTCCTGATTCCCCATGTAGCATGCGCTGGTTCAGTTTCGATAGACCAATTGTTGCATTTTTGTTCGATATGGATATGAACAAACTGTCCACTGGCTCTCTGGACCGGAGGATCATTTTGACGTGGCGCGGCTTGGGAAGCGCCTGTGACAATTTTCCAAGTTGATAAGTTTTAATTATATTTTCGGGTGGTATATTTTCCGAAATAAAATTCAAATAATAATTTATGGAAATTAAGTCAAAGTTGTCATCGTGGATATTGTCAACCCCAAAACTTTTTTTAAGGTTGAAAATTATTAGATTGTTTCATCTTTTACACCGTTCCGAACATTCGAATATGATTTCGGACACAGAGATGGGGTGTTCAGAATTATTTTGTTTAATTTCGAGGGACTTAATTTTGAGGTCATCTCTGCATTTTAAAACACCTATTAGATTTTCACTTAATGCTTTCCTTTTTGTGTAGTCATCCTCTATCCTAAGGACCTTTTCTTCTACCAAATCACGCTACTCCCAATTTGCTTCAATTCTTTTTTTATCGCAGCAACTTCGCCCGCTACTATATTGACAGAATTCCTAACTTCATCTTTATTCCTGTCGAATTTTTCAGTCATCGATTTTAACAGGATCGTCCCTGAGGCTGTCTAAAGAAAATGTCATAACATTAGTCTGTTTGTTTTTGTTTTTCAACATCAAGCATTCCTGTCCGTTATCAGAATTGTCTTGCGAGTTACTGTGTGTACTGAAGTTATTCCTTTCATCAGGTGAATTTGATCGTGAACCACAGCCTCTTGCTATTTTACCATCAGGATGCCTTTTTAGTTTTTCAGCGCATTCATTGTGGTACTTAGACTCACAACCGGTACATTCAACTTCATAATTTTTAATTTGTTGACGGCAGTGTCCTCGGCTGCAAACATTCGGTGGAATCAGGTAACTGTTGTTGAAACCGGCGTTATCTGTCATCACGGTTGTATGAGAGGATTCACAAAGCAACAGTTTGTGCACTTTTTTATTAGTAATGACCACAGCACTAGGAATGCACTAATTAGAAATGCATTCTAAGTTATACTCGATCAGTATGTGAGATTAATTGGTTTGCACTTCACTTTGCTATATCATTGGACGCGGTATGGCTTCACTCGAATTTGAGGTCATGTTGGAACACTTATTTGTTTCACAAATACACCGATTTTTAGATCACCCGGGCGTCCACTACATCCATAGGTCTTCGGCCACCAACTAAGTTCGTTTTTTAAGACTTCAGTACAGTTTTTACGAAATTAAAACACAAAAGTACCAAGAGCCCAAGAAAGTGCGACTTACGTGATCGAAAAACGAACTGTGTAATTAATAACAACTAATTATCCAGTTATCCATAATTATTTCAAAATTTTCGAAAACCCTTTGGGCACAAAACATTGCCTTTAAGGAACTACAACTTCACTCATTTTATTAAAAATCGATGAGAAGGATGCTAGGTTTGATATTCCTGACCCGTAAAACGTTAGCTTAGTTAGTTATAGTTCGTGCGTTATTGGTGTTGATTATTTATGCACTAACGATCAGAACATTGCGTTCACCTTTTTTTTATGATTGAGTAAGTTCTGTTTATTTCAGATATGCCAGAGCTAAAATTCGTTCTCTTTAAAGGGTTCAATGTTCTGAAAATTATGTATAAAGTGGGCCCAGAATTAAGCCGAATTTTCTATTTTTTAAAATGGATATTGCAAAAATAGTGTTCAATGATTTCCTAATTTTAGATGATATCCGAAATATTTAACATTTTTAATGTTCTTAGGCCCATGTTAAAGCTATACTTGAACAGCTTCGAAATAGCTTATGACTTTGAAAAAGTTTTCCTATCACAGTGCAAAAATTTATTGGAAAAATTTGAAAACATCTTATCTGTAGGCAATAAGAATAAAAATTAAGTAAGTATATTTTTTTAGAGTCTTTTATTGAAGCTTTATGATTATACGTTGTATATATTTTGCAAAAATATGGTTTTTACTACAAAGAATATTGCAATTTTTCTAACTTTTTTGGAACAACTTAAAGTTCTTGCACTGTGCTAGGAACATTTGTTACTTACTTGGACCAGTATATCGACAACTATATCGTCCTTTATTTGAAATTTTTTTACACTTACGTTCATAAACTCATTCATAATATTTTACAAGATTATTTCGGATATTACTTAAAATTTAAGAAAACATGGAAACTGATAATATTTTTTGTAATGTCTACTTAAAAGATTGACTAATTGGCTTCATCCTGGGCTCATGTTATACAGAATTTTGAGAGCATTGATTCTTTTGAAGATACATTTTTTTACGTCTAGTATAATTTAAATAAAGATAACTTAATCAATCATAAAGAGATTTGAATGCCAAATTTTAACCGACAGTGTACTGATGGATTTTTTATTATAGAATTTCTCTACTCTCACATCCTAGTTTTCTCGAATTAAAAAAAAAAACTCAAAATTTGTGCGAAATTGGTTAATATTTAGTAGTCATGCAAAGACCATGAAACTGCCCATTGATTTATCATGGGGAAAAGTTAGCTTTTTTAAGTCTAGTATTTAAGCGCTATAATATATTACAAATAATTCTGTATTTCAGTATATCGTTCAGAATTAGTCATAGAATAAGAAAATTTTGAGGAAGCCAATTTTGAAGGTCTATGACTTACTCCATTCTTATAGGTGTGGAAGAAACCCTCACAAGTGACGTATTTGAATTTTATGTAATATTGTGGTTTATTATCGTTGTTTAAAAACTTATTTTCATAAATAATCATTAATCGGTAATGTAAGATTTCCCAGTCATTTTAAAACTAATTTTAAACTGTTGGAACAATTTTAACTTGTTTAAAGGTTCGCTTTTTCAGCTAAATCAGGACATTAACGTATTTTATAGACATTATAATAACTTTAATCAATGATAACAATAAAATAATTTATTCAAATAATTTTACAATTATTTGAAAAATACGTGTTTGTTCGAATATACAGTTTACCTAAAAAATTAAGAGAAATATATTATCTCAGTACTCTTTCGACACTTTTAAATATTTTAAGTACTACTTTTTCTAGGAATACTTGTAAATTTTTAAAGAAATCAGCATTATTCTTTTAATATAATATAAAAATAATTGCAAAATTATTTAAACAAATTCTGCCTTTGTTGTAATTGGTTAAAGAACTCATAGCGTCTAGAAAATATGTTTATTTCGCGACTTAGCTGATTTTTTACATACAAGCTTAGTCGATGCTAGCCGTGGGCAGTGAGTGCGGAGTTCAGGTAAAAAGAAAGAAGGGTGAGTGAAAGCAAAGTTGTCAAGTGTTAAAGTAGTTGTGTGGACTAAAAGTTGGAGCTTGTGAAGTTTTCGAAGTTAGGAATAGTAAAAATAGTAGTTGGGCAAGAGAAGCAAGAGGTAGGTAGCTGAGGTAGGATGCCGACGGTATGAAGTCCACAAACGGGCCCCAAAGGGCTATAGTTACTACACAATCGCATATAGAACAGATGAAATAAGAGGTGACGAAGTTAAAAGCGGTGATAGTGGGAGTTAGGGGGCGTTGACTGTACTATAGCAAAGGTTTCAGGTTAGAGTTCTGAGCCGGTTATATTACTTTGAGAACGGTAACGAGGTTGACAATATTACCGAGAATATAACGGAGAAATAAATTCTCTGAAAATTTATGAGAATTTTAGAATTTATTTTAATTAATAGAAAATTGTATTTTTTCGTGAATTTGGAACGATTTTTTAATGTTAAATACATATTTTAAGTATGTAATAAGAATCCAGTTCAGTATTTGGAATGGAAAACGCTTTTCCAAGAAAGTATTGCTATTAATTGTGCTAGATGAATCTGAATGCATATTACAGGCCCTATCCGACCGACTCGAATTTTGCATAGGAGCTCTGGCTAAAGTTTTATTTCAGCTGTAAACTAACCCGCTGGTAGCGCTGCTGCGCTTTTTACTGCCAAATGCGTTAGTTATAAGAGAATAATAATGAAATAATTAATAAAAGAATATTTTATGGGTAACAAAGGGCCTGAATTTTTTTATAATATATTCGCAGCTATATAAACATTATTTCAAATAATCAAAATCTATTAAGACCTTCTAAGGTATGAAACAAAAACACGTAAACCTTTATGTATGTTCCAAAAGAAGTTTGGAATAAGCGTTTAGGATCCTTGATAAGAAATATTATCTGTAATATAAAATCGTTAAGTGACATTTTGTAGTTTGCGTCGTTTAATCATTCTACTACTTTCTCAGTCATAAATGATGAGAATGTAATAAATGATTATAAATTTGTATCTCATTTTTTGGGTGAACAACTTTTTCTATCAAGTTTTTTGGACCTTTTGTCGTTTTTCCACAACTTTTTCATATTTATTTTTATTGCCATTTTTATGATTAAAACCAAACATACGTCTCCTATCAAAAAATTATTCATAACAAATTTAAACCTCTTTTTCGTGTAAACAATTTTTGTTAAATAATTTTTTTTTGTAACTTCTGTCGTTTTTCCACAAATTTTTTTATTTTTCATTTTCGATGTGATTTTTTACCAAAAAAAGTACGTGTCCTATCAAGAAGTGATTAATAACGAATTGGTAGATCTTTTTTGGTATCACAATGTTTGTTAATGCATCTTTTTTCGCAATTCAAAAGCAATGTTTTTCTTCTCTTGACTTTTTTTCATATCGTGCGTTGTTTGGCTTAAAATTTGGATTTTCGATTGATTTAAAAATTTTTGAAAATGCTATAACTCTCAAAATATTTTTTTTCATCGAAAAAAGTCATTAGGATAAATTTTTCGTCTTTTCTAATACTATAATGAACTCGTCCTTTCTTTTAGGAACTAAAAAAATTGTGCCAAAGATCCATTTGATTCATTCATTTTTTTAGAGTTATCGTGTTTATGGACGGCCGGGCAGACAGACAGACGCCATCGTAAAAACTTGATTTTCGGATTCAGGGGGTCCCGAACCGTAAATATCCGTTGAAAAACTGTGGTATCAAATTTCCGAAAATTCTAATACTTTCTCAATCATAAATGGTGAGAATGTAATGAAAAATAGGATTCATAAATAAGTAATAGTTAAAAATGAGAGTGCGATATGGCTATGAAAAGTTAGATTTTGATCCAATTTTTTTTTTCATTACTGGAACAATTATGGATTTTAAATTATCTTAGAAATTTCTTTAAAAAATAAAATAATGGATGCTTATTATGTAATAAATATGAAATGTAAAAAAAATGATACAATTATGAATTTGAGTTTTCTGAAGGCACCTCAGTTGATTGTGAGATAATTGATTGAAGCAATACATGATGGTGGTCGTATTTTTTTTTAAATAATGATAAATATACTCTTAATGTTACCGTTTATGAAAAATTAATATAGGAAATTCATTATAAGCCTAGCTTTAATGATTTTTCTGTCAATTTTTCGCTATTATAGGAAAAATATGGAAAATGATAGAAATTAATAGTATTAAAATATTAAAATACTTAGTGCAAAAAGTAGAGGAAAGTATAAAATTGATTTGGAACTACTCAAGACAAAAGTGCATAAAAATGGTTATATTTGAAACAAGCTTCGTTTAGATTGTGCGTATAATGAAACCTAAAATCTATGAGTATCTTATAACTTTTTGGAATAATTACTTCAATATTATTTATTTCTATAACCATTTTTCCATGATTACTTTCTGATAATACATTTTAAATTTTCGAAGAAGACGTAAAGATTGTAACTTAATTATTTTCTCAAAAGAATGAACAAGATGGAAGGTTCAACATTTTTAGACCCGTACGATATTTTAAAAATTATAAAATCTATTTTCGTCGCTACATCACCTAATTTTTAATTATTATCAATTTCGGCATTAAATCCCTTTTGTTTATCATTAACATGTAATATTATAAACGAGTATATCTTTATAAATTAAAAAAGTATATTTGTTTAAATAGCACAAAAAGAGGCCTGTGGTGTAAATAGAAACACTTCTATTTTCAAAAATGTCAATTTAATTACACCTTTATTTTATTGACTAAATAAGTGTCATTCCATTTTATTTTGCCGTTAAGTTGCGGCCTTATTTAGAAAAACTTGTTACTTAACTGTAATAATACTTAAGGGGGTCGTCTAGTTACGCGCTCGATTTTCGATCGTATTTTTGAGGATGGATTGCAAAAAAACTAAACATGATATTGAGATACGGTTTTTTGTATTATTTTCGTACATTTTTTTCTCTAAAAATCGATACATTGTAATTATTAATTTATTGACAATTGTGTCCTTGGGATGACCTCAATCGCGCCTCTATAAAATAATTGTACTCGACTTTGTGGCAAGCTTTCTCAGGTTAGGCTGGATGAATCGAGAAAGAAAAAAAATTTGTGTATTTGTTATGACTTTGGCCATGGCCTGACACGAGCTTTTTAAAATAAATTAACATTCTGAAATTGTGGATGTTTGAACAAAACAATCACATTTTTACCATTTTTTTTCGAGCTTAAAAGGGCTGTAAAAACGTGAAAAATTTTTTTCTAAAAAAACTCGTGTCAGGCCAAAGCGACACGTCTGCTGAACAATTTAAAATTTATAAACAAACAATATCTCAAATACTCTAGTCAGGCCCTTGCCAACACTTTTGAAA